>JAJIBD010012846.1:0-45231 GCA_021461705.1 Cryptotis parvus | reverse complement strand
TTTTCCTGGACCTGAAAGAGGCCCTAAAATGGCAGCAGCGTAAGAAAGGCAAACAAGCGAGTGCCTGATAAAAATTTCATGGCCATCCTAGAATGCCAAAAAGAAGAAGGACTAAAATGACTGTCTGTACTTTCAATGCATGCTCTGGCATCGGAAGGCATATATTGAGGGATCTGATGCTGCGGGCACAAAAGACTTCAAGTGACATCATTGGTCTACTGAAAAAAGGAGGGAGGGGAGGCGTCCAGTTTGCATCATGCTGTATTTGACTTTAGAAGAAATTGTCCTTGGAACATGCTGAAGAGGCATTGGTGGCGTTGGTGTCCTTGTCAACACAAACATGGCCGTAAAACATTGATTCATTTGAATGCCTAACAAACGGAATAGGACGAGCATTACACTTGAAGAGATATAACTTTTTGGTTAAGGAATTTCTATCTTCATTGTCTAGCACCAACATCCACATACAAAGAAGATGAAATTGAGAAATTCTACATGGGATTGGAGGAGTTCTGTAAAAAAAGATCACACCTTCTACAAGATTATAGTTGGTGATTTTTAATGCCAAGATAGGACCAAGAAGATCAGCTGAAGAACTCCACATCGGGACTCATGGCTTAGAATGGAACGAACAGGGGTGAGAGACTATCTGAGTTCATCATGTCCACCAAGACCATTCATGGGAACTTACAGTTCCAGAAAGCTGAAGCCAAACGTTGGACATGGGAATCTCCTGGCAGAGAGTTCCACAATGAAATTGACCATTCATCTTCAATCGACGGTTTTGTCTGACCGTATGTAGCTGTCGTCCCCAAATTCCAAACAGGATCGGACCACTGTCTCCTTCATGCAAAATTCTACTTCCCGCAACGGGAGAAAAGGCTGCAAAGTTTAAGAAGAGAACCCCCCAGAACGACCACCAACTGGGAACTCTTTGGCCCCATTGCAGCAACATGGGAAGAAACCATCATTGATGACATCGATGAAGAATACAACCGACTGGTTCAGCAACTCCATGTTGGTGCGAAGAATGCCAAGAGAGAGAAAGACACAAAAGGACTCCTGTCTTCAGAAACTCTCGAGCTCATTCCGCCAATGTGGCAAGGCACAAGCATCAGTAAACCAAATGCTAACGTCCAAGAGTGCTAAAGGGTGCAGAGAAGCGATAAAAGAAGACCTCAAAGACAGAAGAGCAGAAATACTGGAAGATGCAGCAGAAGCCAGGAAAAGCATTCGCACTGCCCACCTGTCCTTCGCCAATTATAAGACCAAGATGACTGCCCTCTGACGCCCTGATGGATCTATCACATCTTCCAGAAAGGCAATGGAGATTATCCAGGACTTTTACTCAAATCCCTTTGATAGCCACATCCACCTGCCCACATACTAAACTCCACAGGATGGATATGTCATTCCCTACGTTCTCCCTTCTGAAATCCGACATGCCATCTCGGCAGTAAAGAAAGGGAACAGCACGAGGCCCAGACAAAAGTCAGACCCGAACACCTGAAGAATCTGCCACGGTACTCATCAGTACACTAGCTCGGCTCTTCACATGCTACCTGTCCGAATGCAAGGTGCCCTCCCTTGGAAAACCAGCAGGGACAGTCTACTGTTCAAGAAGGGAGACATTCACGACATCAGCAACTTATGCCCCATCTGCCTGTTGTCCGACATCTACAAGCTGTTTACATGAGTCATCCTGAACAGGATTAGTAGAACACTAGATGAAGGACAACCATGCGAGCAAGCAGGCTTCCGGAAAGGATTCAGCACAATCGACCATATTCACACAGTAACCAAGCTCATTGAGGTTTGTAGGGGAGTACAAGATGCCGCTCTGTCTCACGTTCATTGATTTACAGAAAGCCTTTGATTCTGTGGAGACTGAAGTAGTCATCGAAGCCCTAGCCAAAACAGGGTGTTCAAACCCAATACATCAAGATCCTTCGTGAGCTGTATTACAGATTCACCACCAGGGATCTCACCATTCTACAAAGAAGTGATCATTAATGTGAAAAGAGGGGTTCGACAGGGGTGATACCATTTCACCAAAACTCTTCAGCGCCACCCTCGAGAACATCATGCGACAATTAGAATGGGAAGGAATGGGAGTAAAGATAGATGGTCAGCAACTACACCACCTCTGCTTCGCTGATGACTCTCGTTCTAATAACACCAAACATTAGCCAAGTGGCACAAATGCTGGCTGACTTTTGACCGAGAATGTGATAAGATAGGTCTACAGCTGAATGTAAAGAAAACAATGTTCATGAAGAATGAACTAGTTCTTGAGGCCCCATTCACTCTCAATGGAACAAACATCTCTGAATGCATCAGTTATGTGTACCTAGGTCGAGAAATCAACATGATGAATGACCTAAAACCTGAGCTGCTAGGAGGAAGAGAGCGGCATGGAATGCCTTCAAAGACATCGAAGAAATAGCTTAAAGGACGAAGAACCTCCAGCTCTGGGCACATCTCTTTGACTCCACCGTTCTCCCTGAATTAACATACGCCTCAGAGACCTGGGCCCTACGAAAGCAGGATGAGAATGCTATTCGGTCTCCCAGAGAGGCATCGAAAGAGCTATGCTTGGAATATCACGCCTCACTCAAGTGAGAGAAGGAATCCGGAGTTCTGACCTCCTTCGCTATTCCAGAATCAGGGATGCTGTCTTGTTTGCCAAGGCATCGAAAATCAGATGGGCTGGACATGTAATGCGATTTGGAGACAACCGCTGGACTCTAGCCATTACCGACTGGATCCCACGGGATGTCAAAAGATCACGTGGCCGTCCACCTACAAGATTGTCAGACTTCCTTTTTAAAGACCATGATTGAACAGTTTGAGGCTCTTCATATTCCTGAATCAACCAGATGACATTGGGCTACATTGGCACGTGATAGGGTCCAATGGAAATGTTACTGAGGCCCGCTCGAGCAAATCGATGAGTAACGGGATTCAAGTGATTAAGTGATCAAGTGATCAAGGGTGTGGCACCACCATTCTATATTCTTCAACCCTCTGGAAGCTGTTTATGGTTCTTTGTTGACAGGATCTTCCCTGAAGTTAGGATTACTTTAATGAATATAAGGGTACTGACTTGAGGTACTGCTCTCTCTTTGGTAGGACTCCTTTCTGGTAGGATCCACTTTGGTGTAGACTTGGGCTCCGTGTATTTTCTTAGTTATGACCAGAGCTAGACTTCTTTCATTATATTGGATTGTGGTGCTAGAACTTTTGTGCTATTTGGAACTGCGCCTGACTCCTAAGATTTCATCTATTCCCAGTTGGTCTCAGAGGTAGAAGAGAACTTCTGTTCTTATACTATTGGGGACCCCAGTGACTTCCCAACAGTGGATGATAAGCAAAGATGGATGATATTTCTAGGTAAACTCTTAAAAAGAGAATCAGTCAAGTCATAGAAACTAGAAATGGTTCTAATTTCAATGTTTTTAGAGAAAATTATAGACCTTAATGAAAAATGCATAATTCACATAGGTATTGCCTCAAACACATATTTTATGTGTTAGATTATAATTTAGTTATTTTTCTTTTCTTTCCCCTAGGAAATGCATTTTCTAATATCTGATTCAACATATTTCTTATAAAATTGTCAGTCCCCTAACAATTGCTTTTCTTCTATTTTTCAGATTTTATTGTTGTTACATTGTTTTTTGTTTTTTTTTTTTTTTCTGGGAACCACATCTGACTGTACTTAGGGAACACTCTTAAAGTGCTTGGTACCATATGCAGTACTGGGAATCAAATCGGAGTCAATAGTCTACAGAACAAATATCTTAACAGATGCATTATCTTTCTAACCCCAACTTTTTTCTGTTTCAAGCCTAAACACACTTAAAGATTTAACCTACATCCCAGACTATATGGTCTTTAACATGAGTAGGCAGAAATAGAATCAAAATTAATTACAAACACCTGTAGCATTATAAGAAGGTGAGATGTAAATAATTTCAATTAGTATTCAATAAAAAAGACCTAGTATAATAAACTATAACTTATATCACTTGTATAACTTGTCTTCCTGCCGGGGGACACTGTCATCGTGTCCGACGAGTGCTGGGGTGAGTTCCCTTCTACCTCCGAAGCCAGCGAGGAATGGAAGAAGACTCAGGAATCCAATACAGTTTTAAAACGCTTTTGCTTATCAAAGGTTCAGGCATAAAAGTCAGCAATAGGAAAAACCCAGTGTTTAGGATTCCCAGCTAGAACTCCAGACACGTGTAGGCCAAGATGGCGGCCACCACATGTTAAGGCCCAAGGCCCTGTAAAAAAGGAGAAAAAGACAAGCCTCCCAAGGAGGGTGTGAGGCTCATAAAGAGAGAGCCCAAGAAGAGAGAGCCCCAAAAGAGAGCGAGAGAGAGAGAGAGAGGAAGCATGCTGGTTTTATACCCCTGCAACTCAGACCTCCCACTATTATGGGAAGCAGGAAGGATCAAATGCCCTTAGGTAATTTCTCCCAGCACCTCACCTAGGCCCTATTATATGCTAATGTTTTGAGCCAAGATTTACCTGGAAATGCCTTTTATAGGGTAGAGAAGGGGTTTCTGAGATGGCATGTCTCTGTACCAAAGACTAATACTAATGCCAGTTAAACATTTTTCCAAGCCTTCACAAGTCTCCTCTACTTCACAGTAGTTTTGTGTTTTAGTTGCCTTTGAGTTATCAGGGAGCCATGCTTGCTTGCTTGGGGCAAACAACATTTCTCTCTGGTCTGATTACTTAGAGATCCAACGTGGCCAGGCAAATATGCTGTTAAGATCTAGTTAGTCCCAAGATGATTGTGGTAGCATGAGAGAATATTTATACCACCTAGTACAGAATACATGGTCAGATAAACTGCCACATTTAGATTACCCCCTTATCTATGAAGTGATTTGCTGGAGTCAATCCAGAGCAGATGCAGAGGCTCTTAGAGAGTTCTGCAACAACTTCCCCTGATTAGTTTACTATAAAAATTTGAAAATACAAAATATTTAGTAACATATAGAAAATTAAGATAAAAAACCAATTCCAATTATAAAATGACAATACATGTTACTTTACTTTAGGATCCTAATTTGTTTTTGGACCCAAAGCAAAGTTCATGACAAAGTGTTTCTAGCTTTCTGATTATGATGAACCAGTTTGCACAGCCATAATTTGTGAGAGTCTATTTGCCATATTTTAAGGTAAAGTCAAGTGTTTGGAGAAACTTCTGAAGAATGGCCTCTGGAACCGCTGATTTAAATACTGGTGCTGCCAAAAGATCTGCTGCTTCATTTCCTAGAACCATCGGCCCGGGAGTCGGCTGTGAGAACAGATGTGGGGAGATGTATATAGGGAATGTTCTTTTCGGAGGAGATCTTGTAGTTTATGGAGTAGCATCTGAATTATAGGATTATGGGCATTTAAAGAAGCACTGACAATTCCAGGAAATAAACCACCTACATATGCAGAATCACCACATTACATGGGCCAGATATATGGGATAGTAAATATATCAGGGTAGCGAGTTCCACTTGTTGAGTATATTTATAATTTGTATGTACAGTAGTGGTCAGTGAAGGACCTGTAATTCCACCCCTTCCTGATGAGGAACTATCAATATAATACACTGGAGCATCAGGAATGGGAGAGGAGCGGACAATGGTGAAAATTACAAAAGGTGTCCTTTTCAGAAATTCCCAGGTTTTTCCAGCTGGGTAATTATATTTCTCATGAAAAATCTGCTAAAGCTCTCTGAAGGATTTCACTGAGTGGTAAAACAGCTTCAATTTCTTTTTTTAGGGTCAGGTAGTACAATTACATGAGGATCATGTCCAAGTAATACTTGGGTTCTTGATCTTCCCTTAATTATAAGGTTGGCTATCATCTCAAAGTAAGGTGAAGCAGTACTATTCTGTTTGTTGTGTAAGTAAACCCATTCTAACGGTCCAGATAATTGGGCTATAGTGTCAGTTGGAGACTCAGGAGTGTTGAAGACCAATAACCATACCTTTTCTCCGGGATTAAATCTGGGAGAGGTCAGATTTTTGAAGCCGATCCATGAAAAAGTCTAATTCCTCTGAGCTTTAGGAGTTAGTTGCCTTGGGCTATTCAAAGCAGGATCACCTTCAAGGGTTATCTTCTATTTGCTCAAGCGGGCACCAATAACACCTCTATATGTCCTGTCACATGCTAGAAGAGCCCAAATGCATCTGCTTGCTCCAGGAACATAAAGAGCCTCAAACTATTCCATCAGACATGGGGATTAGGTCTATGATTGTTATTATTATTTGGCATATCAAATATGACACGGGTAGCTTGCCAGGCTCTGCCATGCGGGTGGGTTACTCTCGTAGTCATCTCTATTATCGAGCATTGTTGATGAACTGTGGAGGTGCTTTGCGGGTGTGATCAGCTCTTCTGCTGGGTGGAGCTCTGGGAAGAGGGGGATGCCGGATGTGGAAAATGGTGGCCCTCATGGTGTGGGGGTTCCTCTGGCTTCTTATGAGGCTCTGCTAGGGTGACAGGCCAGGGCTAGAATCTGCCATTTCTCCCAGGCACCTTGTGATCAGCTGGGCACAGGGAGAGGCGGTAACAGCTCTGCCCCATGTCTGTGAGTCTCTGGATCATCATATCTGACTGGGCTTGAAAAAGACTGTTGCAGGGCGGGTCTCAAAGAGCTGGGCTGGGATCAGCTCTTCTGCTGGGTGGAGTTCTGATGAGAGGGAAGTCCAGATTTGGAAAAATGGCGGCCCTCATGGTGTGGGGGGTTCCTCTGGCTTCTTTACAAGGCTCTGCTGTGGTGGGGGGGTCAGGGCTAGAATCTGCCATCCCTCCCTGGGCATCTCGTGATCATCTGGGCACAGGGAGAGCTGGTAGCATCTCTGCCCCATGCATGTGAGTCTCTGGATCAACATACCTGGACATTAATAAAATAATGTTATGCAATTCCTTAATTGTAATATGGAATTACAATTTACTTGGCATTTCTATTCAGATGGAGTTCCCAAGTTTTAGTGGGTACTGGGCCTCCCTTCTTACAATATGTTTCCAATCAGCCTGTCGCACAGTGCAAGGACCCAAGTATGAAGTGCTATTGCAGGACTAAATTGTCACTCTGGCAGCTTATCTGTCACAAGTGAGATCCAAAGCAATCTTTGGGGAACACAGAGAGCAGATCTCAACCTTGATTCGGCTGCATGAGAGCTAAGTGTTTAAACTTCTGTATTATCTCTTTAGCTCCTACTAAAATTCCTAGAAAGTAAACATTTGAAATATCATCATCAGTAATTTGCTTCGTTATTACTACTATTGTTACAATTGACTATTCCTTAGAGACAAATATTTAAATGGATTTTTTGAACAGTGTAAGCATGCCAAGAGCACTTGAAGCAAGCTCACAAAGATGATTATACTATCATGGCGAATTAATTTAACATAGAGGGGCACTCATCTTTAGCTTACAAGCATTAGTGATTAAACATAGAATGTCCTTGCTGCATTGATCCTCAGTATCATGCACATTGTGAAATCAAAATATGAAATGTTTAAATATGGTATAGTAGGAAGAAAAGATATTTAGGGTATGTGTGCTTGTTTTAAAGATGTGTCTGTGTCAGAGAGAGACAGAAATAGACCAAAATGACATAGATATGATGATGCGGAAGTCAATTAGGTTGAATATTGCTTTAATTTAATATGTTAATTGTGTTCAATTTTATTAAGTTAAAAACAAATCAAAGTTTTTAAAAATCGAACTTTATGTGTACACTGCGGCAATGCTCAGGGGTTTCTCCTGGCTCTGCACTCAGGAATTACTCCTGGTGGTGCTCAGAGGACCACATGGGATGCCAGGGATCGAACCCAGGCTGGCAAGGGCCAGCTGCGTGCAAGGCAAACACCCTACCCTGGTGGGCTATTGCTCCGGCCCCTTTATGTGTACTTTATATATCTTCAATATTAGCCTGTTATCTGATACACATTATCTTAATTTTCTCTCATTTAGTAGTATGTCTTATATTTTAACAAGAATTTCTTTTGCTATGTAAAAACAAACTGTTTAACTTGAAGTAATAGCATTCTAAATATAGCTTTTATAAAAAAATTATCTTTCTCAGTGGAATCAAGTAACCGAGGATGCCTCTGAGTGTGGTATTCTTGAACCTTCTACCTATGATTTTTCTTAAAGCATCTCATGTCCTTTTGTAATCTCAAAGTTTTTAATGCACTTTGAATTCACTTTGTGTAATGTATGAGATTGATCCAGTTTCATTTTCTGCACGTGACTAGTTTTCCCAGCACAATTTATTGAAGCTTCTTCCCTGACCCTCCTTTATGTACTCAAGTACTATGTAGCCAGTACATAGGCAAACTGTCCATTTGAGAGAATTGAGAGCCTTGAGATAAACTATCATCTTCCAATATAAGAGAACTTCACTTTGTTATAGCTTTATATTATATTTTAAAGTCAGTTAATGCAAGGTCTTTCATCTTTTTTTTTCTACAAGTAACTCTAGTTGTTAAGGGATTTTTTACAGTTCTAAAATATCTATAGTCTATGTCTTTAAGAAGCGCCATCAGAATTTTGACAGGAAATGAATAAAATCTGTATTAATCTGAATGTGTAGTGTGTTCATTTTAACATTGTAAATTTTTCTAGGCATTAATCATGGAATGATTCTCAATTTTCTGATGTTCTATTTCTTTCAGTAGTCACTTTAAGGTTTTAAATGTATAAGACTTGTCACTTGTTAATTCCTAGATATTAGATACTATCAGGCACTATTTTAAATGAGATCAGTGTTTATTTTCTTTTATTCTTGTTTCATATTTGCACATAAAAGTAGCATAGTTTTGTGAATTGATTCTTTAATCTGTTACCTTATTGTTCTGATTTACTGATCCTAAGAATTTTTAATGTTTAGTTTTTAGGTACCCTCTGTATAAAACCATGTCACTTGCAAATAGTGATAGTTTATTAACCAGTTTGTGTCTCTTTGTTTTATTTATATTCCCTAGTTGCTGTTGCAAGAACTGCCAAGGAATTGTTGGATTACTCTGGAGAAATTGGACATAATTTGCTATATATTATCTCATAGGGGATTTTAATTTTTCATTGTTGAGCATATGCTTAGCAATGAAAAATTCAACCTTTAAAATAAAATTTGGACAGAGATGCTTTTCCAAAAGAGGACTTTCCAACAGCCAGTAGGCATTCTTAGAAGCATTCATTTTCACCTATTATGGAATAAAAATCAAAATGACAATGAGTTCCATCTCATACCAGTGAGAACTGAAATTCTCAAAAAAAAAGAAGAAGAGATATTTTAAAAATGAATGCTATTTTCAGGGATATGTTAAAAAAGAAATGATACTTCATTTTCTGTTGGTGGTGATATTGTTTGATTCATCCTTAATGGATAACATTACAATGGATTCTTAAAAAAATACAAAAGCACTTCCAAACATTTCAATGATCCTGCTTCATTGAATCTATTCCAGAAAGTGAAAGCATTAATTAGAAATCATATAAGAGAATCTATATGATAACACAGCATAATACAGTAGCTAGGATATGGAAGCAATGAACATGTCCAATGGCAAATCAATAAAGATGTGAGGAACATAAACAAAATGGAATTGAATGCATTTGAAAGCAAAAATGTAATCCCATGGTTGACTATAGCATGGATGAAACTTGGGAGTAGCATATTAGGTAAATACTAGTTCTCATTCATCTATGGTATTCAGAAAGATGAAACAAGGGAAGAAATTTAATGAGTAATGACAAAAATATTGACATGCATTAAAACATTGATATAACCAAATTGGGGTAGGGGCAAGTAAGGCAAAACAAGGAAGTATATTAAAAGTAACAAAAGGATATTGATGAAGGATATTTGGCTCTTTGCTCTTGGTAAAATGCAGTTACAAGTACATCAAGATCTTAATGAGTAGCACTATGTTGGTAAACATGTAACCTTCACTATCGCAACAATTTAAAAAACTATGAGCATGGGTCAATTTGTTCAAGAAAATATTAATCAGATTCATTCTCAATTCTCTATTAAATAATTAATTAGATTGACTAATACTCTAGCTTGATTTCTCTCTCTATGCATATACATTTATTGAAATATATCTGTGTATATGTGTAGAGGTATGTGCATGTATGTGTATATTTGTATAAATATGTGTATATATGTATAAATATGTCGTATATAGATGCTTATATATGCATATGTATACATATTTGTTAGTCTAGAATATTTTTTGGAAATGCTATGAAAGTTAAACTTAAACAGCAAAGAGGTGTGTTCATAGCAGAAGTGTTTGAATTTAAATAGATTAAAATTGTAAAATTTGCTTAATCTTTATTATTACCTTCAAACATTCTGAACCAAAAAACAGGAACACATAAAGTAAAAAAATACCTAGAAAAAAATCAAATGATCTAAACCTTATGTAGATAAATTGTATTATGCAGATTCCCTCTGTGCTGAGCAGCCCATACAAATTGGGTGTGTCGTGGTAAAATTCTGGATCACACATGAGGTATCTTGAGCTGAAATCTCTAAACTTCAAAGTAGGCCTTTACATATTTTATCTGGCCCCTGCTTTTCTTCTGAATCATGATTCTATTATCCCACTTCATATAAAATGCTTTCTGAAAATGAGGATGTGAGCAAAATATTGACTTCATATACTCATATATTTTGAGAGAGATTTATCCTTACTGATTGCATTGAGATATATAAATTTGGGAGCTTTATGACCATTCAAGGCAAGGAACAAACAATGGGATCATGGAGCTAAGAGATGATTATTTTTCATCAGCTAGAGAGTAGAAAACAAAGTCAAATGTTGAAAAAAACTGAAATAAATGGGAAAGAGCAGCACCACACTTCTAAGTACAAGGATTGAGAGCAACTTGTCTCCACTTCTTTCTATATTTACCCTTTGATATTTCTCTTTGTCTACACTCCGGTTCCTAATTCCCCTATTTTATTTTAACCCACTCAGTTGATTTTCACAAACAACTCTAAGTTGCATTTGACAAAAAATCGTGATCTTGAATTTTTCAGTTTATGTGTTGTCTTCTTTCAAGTATAAATAGAATTTGAAGCATTCTATTTTTTTTCCTTCATGGGCATGGTTTCCTTACCCCGGGTTCAGTGAGGCTTACTCTTTTCCACTTCTTCTCATTAAGAGGCTTCCACTTTGCAGACATTTTTAGTCTTGTTTCTCTTGAATTCTCTGTTATCTAGGCAGAGATTCATCATTTTTATCTCCTCTTTAACTTCTTTAAAATATCTTTAACTTTTTCAAAGTATTCATCTATATATGATAGTGATGCCTTTGTATAACATATTTTTCACTATGGTTACTTAATTTTTCTTACCATCTTTACCCTTATGTTTGTGGTTTCAACTATCATCTCAGATCTGAAATGCAGAAAAGCAATGAAACTTTTTATACCCGCTTTACTCTTTTCTGATTATAATCATAGAGTCATCCTACATCCCATTTGTTACATTTATCTCTGCTTTAATGATAGACTTTTAATCTTTATAATCAAAATGTTTATGAGATACTAAATTATATTACCCTTTGTACTTAAACATGCTTGCACAAAAATTTATGTTCCTTTCTTGAATATTTTGCTACTAATACTTTGGGATTCAGTTACTGGAATATGAACTACGAATATAAGAAATACAATTACTGTGTTTGAATGACAAATCAAGACTTCGTCAGGAAAACAAAATTGATTTCTCTCATTATCCTTGCTGAGTCCTGTTTTCTAAGAAATGCTAAAAGTTAGAAAGAGAAAATTAAATGTGAAAATGAGATATCCATTACGAGCATCAGAGAAGCAATACATACAAGTCAAATATATAAAATCCTTAATTTATCGAATACATGATTTTTAAGAATAATAATTTCAACAGTATACATAGTGACTATTTAAATTTTTGCTTTCTAAAATGAGAGACAGAAATGCCATAAGGAAATAAAGGATCAATTTGGATTAATCTGTTTTAAAATACTTGTTACATATGTATTTGTGCAGTTTTATTTGAAAGTGTACTTGACAATAAAGTTAGAAATGATCACTCTGGACAAGAGCCGTGTGTTGGTAAAAGGTAGGTGAAGTGGGGCAGGAGCAGTAATACAGTGGGCAGGGCAGCCTGCCTTTCATGCAGCTAAACCGGGTTCGATTGTTCCCTGGAGCTCCCAGGACTAATTCTTGAGTGTAAAAGCAGAAGTAACCCCTAAATATCAACGGACATGACCCAAAAAGCAAAAGAGGAAAAGAAAAAAAGTAATTAAAGAGTCACAAATTTCATTACCTATATTGCAAATCATAATGCCCAAAATGAGATAAACAGTACATGTGTGGGGGGGATGGTGGAAAGTGAGGGGGGGAAGGAAGAGAGAAGAGAGAGAGAGAGAGAGAGAGAGAGAGAGAGAGAGCTTTAGAAAGAGAAACAGACAGAAACACAGTCTAATAGAAAAGCACCTGTCATAGAGGCAGAATGGGGGTTGGAAGGGAAACTGGGGACATTGGTGGTGTGTTCACCAATAGACTCCGAATACAAATGTAAAACCTTTAGAAAGATATTGAATTCATCGATGTATAAAATCAATACTCACAGACATGGGGCAGAGTTGCTACTGGCTCTCCCTGTGCCCAGCCGCCGCTCATGAGGCACCCGGGGAAGGATGGCGAGTTCTAGCCCTGGCCCGCCACTTCAGCAGAGCCTTACAAGTGCCAGATTCCCCCCCTCACCCCAACACTCCATGAAGGCCATCATTTTCCACATCCGGACTTCCCCCTCATCAGAACTCCACCTAGCAGAAGAGCCTATCACAGCCCGGCTCTCGCGGCTGCAAGCGCCGCATGATTCATCAATAAATGCTGGAGATCAGAGGTGACTACAAGATAATGCCACCCGCAAGGCAGAGTCTGGCAAGCTACCAGTGTGGTTTTTGATATGCCAAGTACCAGTAACAATTACAGACCTCATTTCCATGACCTGGAGCAAGCTGATGCCCTTGGGCTCTACTAGCACGAGACAGGACATATGAAAATGTTACTGGTGCCCGCTCAAACAAAATTGATGATGAACAGGAAGACAGTGATACAGGGATACAGTGATACAAAATCAATATTGCTCTCATGTAAGAGTGATTTCAGGTATATAGTACTGGTTCAGTATAATTTATCTGCTAGTGAAATATTGATATCATCTTATAAGTATATATATTAAAAAACTGAATGATATATTTTGAGCATTCACATTTAAAAGTATCTCATCAAGCAAGGTTGTAGGTAACATCCAAACAAAATCTACTGAAAGTAACAAATATAAGAAACTTGAAGTTCTCTTAGGATTTTTTTCTGACCACACCCGCTACTGCTCAGGGCCACTTCTCGCTCCTTTTTTGGGGGGTTGTCTTATGAGAGGCCAGGAGGGGGTTTGGTGTCAGGGCTCATCCAAATCAACATGCAAACGGTTTTCTCAATCCATTAAATGTCTCCATGACCCAGAATTTTTTTTTATGTTTTATTATACCACCGTGAGATATACAATTACAGAGATGCTCCTGTTTGGGTTTCAGTCACACAGAGTTCCAGCACCCATCCCTCCACCAGTGCCCATCTCCCACCACAAATTTTCCCGATTCCTTCCCACCTCCCATAGCCTGCCTCTATGGCAGGCTCTTTATCTCTTTTCTCTCTTTCTCTATCTCTCTTCTTTTAAATATTGTGGACTGCAATACATACACTTAGAGGTTATCATGTGCATCTTTTGCTTGTATTTAATGCTCAGTTCTAGGTTCACTGTTCCCTTCTCTGTCTTACCTAACCTCTGACTCCTAATGTTTGTGGTAATTTTCACCTTTGACAAGACCTCCTTATCCATGTTTCACCCTGACCTTGGATATTGGTATCATAATATGCATATATATATACATATATATATTTTTTGTCATGCAAATAAATGCAGTCATTCTATACCTGTTTTTTTTTTTCCTTCTGGCTAATTTCACTCAACATGATCCATCTATTTATAGGCAAATTCCATCCATTTATAGGCAAGTTTCATAACTTCGTTTTTCCTAACAGCTGCATAGTATTCCATTGTGCATATGTATTATAGTTTCTTTATTCAGTTATCAGTCCTCGGGCAGACTGGTTATTTTCAGATTTTGATTATTGTGAATAGTGCTGCTATGAAAATAAAAGTGAGGGTTGTGTTACTGCTGTGCATTTTTGGCTTCCTAGGGTATATCCCTAGGAGTGGTATGGCTGGGTCAAATGGGAGTTCAATTTCTAGTCTTTGGAGAAATGTCCATATAGTTTTCCAAAAGGCTGTACCAGTCTACATTCCCACCAACAATGGATGAGATTCCCCTTTACCTGCATCCACGCCTGCTCTTGTTGTAATTGCTCTTTTGGATATGTGCTAGTCTCTGTTGACCCAGAATTTTATAGTTTTTCTTAAAAAAAAGGGTAAACAAAATAGTAATACGCACTCTTTCATTCTTATAAAAAATATCCATTGGATGGCTTAGATAATGCTATTAAAATAACAAAGTAGAACATTTTCATATCATGAATGAAAATAATTTTTATTACTCACAAATTCCTACTACCATTGTACCTCCTAGAAGAAGAAATAACCTAATGAAACACATGCATCTATATAATAATTTCTAATGAGATTGCTCGAATCAGGGTATATTAAATAATGTCATTCACATTGGCATGAAAAATAAAATTCACGAATAAGCAAAATAATTTCTATTCACCCAAAATTTACAAATTCTTGAAGAAATGTAATTTAGGGAGTTGGTTTTGGGGCCACATGCCATGGTGCTCAGTGCTTAGTTATGGTTCTTAATTCAGGGTTCACTTCTGACAGACCTTGGGGCTTATCTGGGGTATGGGAGATCAAACCCATTCAGCCATGAGCAAGGCAAATGCCTTACCCACTGTTTTATCAGTCAAACCCTTGTAATTAATTTTCAAAGATTGCTATTTATTTTTGACTTGGATTACATTCATTGCAGTGCTCAGGGCTTACTTCTAGATTTTTTGCTTAGGGATCACTTCTGCTGAGTTTGGGGAGATCATATTCGGTACTGAATGAACCAAAGCGGAGTTCCTTGGAAGGCTTATGTGCTATATTCATCCTAGCCCTAAGCATTTTTAAAACAAATAAAAAACAAAAACACTGCATATATAGTATTTTTTTTGAATTTTTTTTTTTAAAGTTTTTTTAACATTTTATTATACCACCGTGAGATATACAATTACAACGTTGTTCACGCTTGGGGTTTCGGTCACATAGTGTTCCAGCACCCCGCCCTCCACCAGTGCCCCTCAGCCACCACCCATGTCCCCAATTCCCTCCCCCCCCCCCACATCCCGCCTAAATGGCAGGTTCTTTATCTCCTCTCCTCTCCCTCTCTCTCTCCTCCTTCTCCACACACATTGTGGGTTGCACTACGGTACACTTAGAAGCCATCACTTGCATTTTTTTGTCTGTATTTAATGCTCAGTTCTATGTTAGTATCAGAACTTTTAGACATTTATTCACTCATGTTCCTTTCTCTATCTAAACCAACCTCTGACTCCCACACGCTTGTGGTAATTTCCACTTTTGGTAAGATCACCTAGTATATTTATGTCATGCAAATAAATGCAGTCATTCTATGTCTCTCTCTTTCCTTCTGACTAATTTCACTCAACATGATTCTTTCCATATCCATCCATTTATAGCAAAATTTCATAACTTCATTTTTTCTGACAGCTGCATAGTATTCCATTGTGTAGATGTACCACAGTTTCTTTATCCAGTCCTCAGTTCTCGGGCATACTGGTTGTTTCCAGGTTTTGGCTATTGTGAACAGTGCTGCTATGAAAATAAAAGTGCGGATTGTGTTTCCGCTGTGCGTTTTTGGCTTTCCAGGGTATATTCCCAGGAGTGGTATGGCTGGGTCAAAGGGGAGCTCAATTTCTAGTCTTTGGAGGAATGTCCATATTGTTTTCCAGAAAGGTTGTACAAGTCTACATTCCCACCAACAGTGTATGAGAGTCCCCTTTTCCCCACATCCACGCCAGCACTTGTTGCTTTTACCCTTTTGGATATGGGCCATTCTCTGTGGTGTGAGGTGATATCTCATTGTTGTTTTGATTTGCATCTCTCTGATGATTAGTGATGATGAGCATTTTTTCATATGCCTTTTGGCCATTCGGATTTCTTCCTTGTCAAAGTTTCTGTTCATCTCCTCTCCCCATTTTCTAATGGGGTTGGCTGTTTTTTCTTATATAGCTGTACCAGTGCCTGATATATCCTGGATATTAACCCCTTATCAGATGGGTATTGGGTGAATATTTTTTCCCATTCTGTGGACTGTCTTTCTATCTTGGTCACTGTTTCTTTTCGAGGTGCAGAAGCTCTTCAGTTTCATGTAGTCCCATATATTTATATTTTCTTCTAGTTGCTTTGTTAATGGTGTTTCACCTTTGAAGATGTCTTTAGCATCGATGTCGTGGAGGGTTTTTCCTATATTTTCTTCAACGTACTTTATGGATTCAGGTCTGACATTGAGATCTTTAATCCATTTTGAACTGATTTTTGTGCAAGGTGTTAGACACAGGTCCAAATTCATTTTTTTACATGTAGCTGTCCAGTTTTCCCAGCACCACTTGTTGAAGAGGCTTTCCCTTACTCCAGTTTGGACTCTTTGCACCTTTATCAAAGATTAACTGATCATGTCTTTGAGGGTGGGTGTCAGGATACTCAACTCTATTCCATAGATCCACATGTCTGTTTTTATTCCAGTACCACGCTGTTTTAATTACTGCTGCTTTGTAGTACAGTTTGAGGTTGGGAAAGGTGATGCCTCCCATCTTCTTCTTCCCAAGGATTGCTTTAGCTATCCGTGGGGGGCTTATTATTCCATACGAATTTCAGAAGTGTTTGGTCAATTTCTTTAAAGAATGTCATGGGAATCCTTATAGGAACCGCATTGAATCTGTACAAAGCTCTAGGGAGTATTACCATCTTAACAATGTTAATTCTCCCCATCCATGAGCAGGGAATGTGTTTCCATTTCCTCGTGTCCTCTTTTTATTTCTTGAAGCAGTGTCTTGTAGTTCTCTTTGTATAGGTCCTTTACACACTTGGTTAAGCTGATTCCTAGGTATTTTATTTTCTGTGGCACAATTGTGAATGGAATCGATTTCTTAATATCCCTTTCTTCTCTTTCGTTATTTGTGTATAGGAAAGCCACCGACTTTTGGGTATTGATTTTGTACCCTGCCACTCTACTATACCTATCTATTGTTTCTAAGAGTTTTTGGGTCGAGAGTTTAGGGTTCTCTAGGTATAATATCATGTCATCTGCAAATAATGATAGCTTGATTTCTTCCTCGCCTATCTGGGTGCCCTTAATGTCCTTTTTCTTCTCTGATTGCTATGGCGAGCACCTCCAGTACTATATTGAATAAAAGTGGTGAGAGAGGGCAACCTTGTCGTGTTCCTGATCTTAAGGGGAAGGCTTTCAATTTTTCCCCATTGAGAATGATACTCGCTGTGGGCTTTTGGTAGATGGCTTTGACTATCTTGAGGAAGCTTCCTTCAATTCCCATTTTCTGGAGGGTTTTAATCATGAATGGGTGCTGGATCTTGTCAAATGCTTTTTCTGCATCTATCGATAGGACCATATGGTTTTTATTTTTTCTCTTATTGATGTGATGTATTATGTTGATTGATTTGCGAATGTTGAACCATCCTTGCATTCCCGGGATGAATCCTACTTGGCCATGATGTATGATCTTTTTGATGAGTCTTTGGATTCTGTTTGCTAGTATTTTGTTGAAGATCTTAGCATCTGTGTTCATCAAGGAGATTGGTCTGTAATTTTCCTTCTTTGTATTGTCTCTCCCTGCTTTGGGTATCAGGGTGATATGCGCCTCGTAGAAGCTGTTTGGGAGTGTTTCTGTTTCTTCTATTTCCTGGAAGAGCTTGAACAGGACTGGCAGTAGGTCCTCCTTAAAGGTTTGGTAGAATTCGCCAGTGAACCCATCTGGACCTGGGCTTTTGTGTTTGGGCAGACTTTTTAATTTCTGTTTCAATTTCCCGATGGTGATAGGCTTATTTAGGTATTGAAGGTCTTCTTGTTTCAATCGTGGGAGGTTATAGGACTTCAGGAATTTATCCATTTCTTCTAGGTTCTCATGTTTTGTGGCATACAGGTTCTCAAAATAACCTCTGATGATCTTTTGTATTTCTGTTTTTTCTGTTGTGATGTCACCATTTTCATTTCTGATTCTGTTTACTTGGGTTCTCTCTTTCCCTGTCCTTACAAGTCTTGCCAGTGGCTTGTCGATCTTGTTCAATTTTTCAAAAAAAACAGCTCTTGGTTTCATTAATCTTTCGGATTGTTTTTTTGGTTTCCAGGTCGTTGATTTCCTCCCTAAGTTTCACTATTTCCTTCCTTCTGCCTGGGTTGGGCTTCCCTTGTTGGTCTTTTTCTAATATTTTCAGCTGTGAGGTCAGGTTATTTATATGGGCCCTTTCTTCTTTTCTGATGAATGCTTGCAGAGCTATGAATTTTCCTCTTAACACAGCTTTTGCTGTGTCCCACAAGTTCTGATAGTTGGTATCTTCATTGTCATTTGTTTCTAAGAATCTTTTGATTTCCTGTTTGATTTCTTCTATGACCCATTTGTTGTTCAGCAGTGAGCTGTTTAGTTTCCAGGTGTTTGGTTTAGCTCCCTGCTTCTGTGTATGGTTCACTACTATTTTCAGTGCATCGTGATCTGAAAAGATAGTCGACACAATTTCAATCTTTTTTATTTTATTGAGGTATGCTTTGTGGCTCAGTATATGGTCTATCTTGGAGTATGTTCCATGTGCACTGGAAAAAAAAAGTGTATTCAGCTTTTTTGGGATGAAAAGCCCTGTATATATCAACCAGCTCTCTTTCTTCCATTTCTTCCTTCAGGTCCAGTATTTCCCTGGTGAGTTTCAGCCTCATCGATCTATCCATAGTCGATAAGGCAGTGTTGAAGTCTCCGACTATTATTGTGCTACTGTTAATGTCTTCTTTGAGGTCTATTAATAGTCTTTTTAAGAATTTTGCTGACCCCTCGTTTGGCGAATATATGTTTAGCAGTGTGATTTCTTCCTGGTATACATACCCCTTAATTATTAAGAAATGGCCTTCATTGTCCCTTTTGACCTTTTTCAGCCTGAAATCTATATTGTCAGATACGAGTATGGCCACACCTGCCTTTTTTGGAGGGGTTGTTTGGGGAGAATGGTCTTCCAGCCTTTGACTTTGAGTCTGTGTTTGCTCTGGTTATTCAGATGTGTTTCTTGTAGGCAGCAAAATGTTGGATTCAGTTTTTTAATCCATTTTTGCCACCCTGTGTCTCTTAATTGGTGCATTTAGACTGTTGGCGTTGAGCGAGATTATTGTCATTGGATTTTGTGCCATCTTTCTGTTTAACCTTGTTGTGGTTTGGGGTTGTCTTGTTTTACAATAGACCCTTCAATCCTTCTTTTAGAGTTGGTTTTGAGTCTATGAATTTCTTGAGTTGTTGTTTATCCATGAAGTTGTGTATCTTTCCTTCGCATCTGAAAGTAAGTCTAGCTGGGTAAAGAATTCTTGGTGAGGCCTGGAGTTCATTGAGTCTTTTCACTATATCCCACCATTGTTTTCGGGCTTGGAGTGTTTCATCTGAGAAGTCTGCTGTAAATCTCAGGGATGCTCCTTTGTATGTGATTTCCTTCTTTGATCTTGCTGCTTTCAGTATTCTATCTCTGTCTATCGTTTTGTCATTTTAATAAGGATGTGTCTTGGAGTATTCTTATTGGGGTTTCTTTTTAGCTGGTATCCTTCGGACCTCCTGTATCTGGGAGCGTGCTTTCTTCAGTTCGGGAAACTTTTCAGCGATGATGGCTTTGACAGTTTCTTCTTCATCAGGGTTTTCTTCTTGACCTTCTGGCACCCCAATGATGCGTATGTTGTTCCTTTTGGCTTCATCCCGATTTTCTCTGGTAGCCTGTTCGTTGATTGTGAGTCTTTTTTTCCATCTTCTGGTGTTGTCTACAGAATCTCTGAACCTCGTCTTCGAGATCACTAATTCTTTCTTCAGTAGCTGTTACTCTGCTTTGGAGGCCTTCTCCTGTGTTTTTCAGTTCACTTACCTCATTTTTAATATCTGTCATTTCTGCTTGTACTTTGGTCTGAAATTTACTCAATTCTGCTCTCAATTCCTCTTGTACTTTACTGAGTTTGTATTCCATTGTTTCTTTTATTTCCTTGTACATCTTTAACAGTTGCTTACGAAATTCCTTTTCAGAGAGGTTATATAGCTCATCGTTATTGCTGGACTCATCGGTATTAATAACTTCAATCGTAGAGCTTGAAGGACTTTTTGCGCTGTTTTACCATAATGACTATCGTAGGTTGAAAATGAGTGTCCTGGGTGACTAGTCAGTAAAGTTAGTAGGTGTCTGAATTACTTTGCAGCTAGGGACGTATTGCAAAGAGTGTAGGGGACAATGCTCAATGTTATGTCAGGTAGATAGAATATAATTTGCGCGGACACGCTAGCGTCCGCGTGGTTTTGAATTTTGAGGTGTCTGTGGGTGGTTCCGGTGTCAGGGGTCAGGGTGGAGGTCTTGCAGTGGGAGTTCCTGCGCCGATGGGTGGGGGTGGGTACCCTCCTCAAAGCTGGAGCCGTTTCTCCTGGAGCCCAATGGTCAGGGGCTGCCGCGGTGGAACGCACCTGGTGGGAAGAGCGCAGGGATCTGCATATATAGTATTGAATGAAATACATGTTATAAGAGAAGAACAAAAACATTTAATACTAAATCTTTCAAATTGTGTTTTAGAAAGCCAAAAGTACTTTTTATACATAAGATGTGAAATTCACCTCTTATTATCACTACAATTTTCAATTAGATGTATTCAAGCATTTAAAATTTATTATAGAAATTACTGATATAAAACCACTTTTGTTTAATTACTAAGTAATTCCCTAGATAAAGAAAATTGCATTTTCCATGTTAAGTTTAATGAACAAAATAAAATATTTACACTAATAACAGTTTAAGAGTTAAACTTGTATAATCTCACTGTCAGGAGAAATAGTATTAATCCTTGGTTAAAGTATGAGTCATCAACAAAATAAGCAACTAAACTGTAGGATTATAAAAATACCATTTATGTCAAAATATGTATTTGGACATTCAAATTTCCTGTTTTCTCACAATGATTTTGAAACTCTTCATTTTCCACATTATTTCTCACATTAAAATTAAACCCTTGTACTATCCAATCTTCAGAATATATTGATTTGGATCTAACTCAGAAGAAAATAATAAGTCTTCAGTGAAAATAATTCAGAAGCCTATATATATTGCTGATATCTGTGAGATATTTGAGATTATGTAATAAAATGCCATTTTATGAGTGTTACTGCAAACTACCTTTTAACAAGGAGAGAAATGGACAGAGAGAGAGAGAGAGAGAGAGAGAGAGAGAGAGAGAGAGAGAGAGAGGCGTGAGAGAGGTTTGGACAATACCCAGTGGTGCTCAAGGGAAATTCCTGGCTCTGTGATTAGATGTGGCCCCTTGTGGAACACAGGGTAGTATATGTAGTGCCAAGGATTGAATCAAGAATCTATGTATTGCAAGGCAATTAAAGTAATTACCTTGATCTCTTTACCATATCTTTTGCTATTTGAAACTGGTCTTTCAAATAATCTTCTATATGATTGGAAGATTTGTGGAAAAGAATAAAAGAGTTAAGAACTTTACCCTGAGTTTTATTAACTAGGGTGAGCATTGACTTAAAAGCTACTCTAATACTGCTTTTCCCTATACTATAATGTATCACTGTCTTTCCACTCATGATGATTTGCTCGATCGGGAACCAGTAACATCTCCATATGTCCTATCTCATGTTAGTAGAGTGCCACAGCTACCGCGGCATCGGCTCGCGTAGCATGAAAGTGCTCACTGGGCCAGGGATGGCTTCGGTAGTTACCCCTAAAAGGGTACATTTACCAGGCGGTGCTTCCCCTAAAAAGGGACTGTTGCCAACAAAACCCCCTAAACTCCCTTAGCTGTTCCTAAGAATGCTTGGTGTGCAATTAAAGCACTTGCTTATGCTGAGACTTAGACTCTGAGTAATGAAGAAACTGAACAAAAAGAAAAGCCTGCGGCAACAGTAGTTCTCATTATACACAATTATAGCATAAAACAAAGATGGCATAGAAATGCCACGCCGCCCGCGCAACACCTGGCTGCAAGGCCTGAGCTGGTCTCAGGTCCTTGATAAGGAAAGATTCGTGGCCCTCGGGCCTTTGCCTTCCATCATTAGCAGGAAGGGAGGATTTGTGACCTATGGGTCAAGGCCTCCGGATGGGAATGCAGTGACATTGATGTTAAAAATGCCTCCTTTACTAAAAAGTAACTGGTGTAATCTTGCATCTGTGCATTTGTTAAGCATAAAAAGAGAAGCTTTGCTCTGAATAAAAGGCAGCAGCATTTGACCTCTCTTGTGTCTGTGTCTGACTGTCCATCGCGCCGGCGTTCCTGTCCTCCTGATTCTTCCTCACTCTGGTTATCCCCAAGACTTAGAGTTCAACGTGACTGAGCGGTCTCCGGGCAGCTGGCGCCCAAACGTGGGGCACCGACCTTTCTTCAAAGGAACCCTGAGGAGCAGGTAATTTTCTCTCTTTCTTTTCTCTCTTTCAGGACAGTTTTCGGCTCCTGCCAGGACGTCCAGAGTCTGCCAGTAAAGGCTCACTGGTTACGTGCAGGTAATCTTGCTATAACATGGGAGCACATATTTCCCGTGAAGAAAAAATGTTTGCAACCGTGGTTCACGGCATGTTAATTAAACAAGGTATGAGAATGACTGATTCAGCTATTTTTTAAAGTATTTTATTATACCACTGTGAGATATACAAATAAAAAGATATACAATTAAAAAGTTCATGTTTGGGTTTTGGTCATACAGTGTTCCAGCACCCGTCCCTCCACCAGTGCCCATCTCCCACCACCAACTTCCCGTTCCCTCCCCCTTCCCCAGCCCACCTCCATGGCAGGTTCTTTATTTCTTTCCCTTTCTCTCTCTTTCTCTTTTCCTTCCCTTCCAGACTATGGATTACAGAACATACATTAAAAGGTTGTCATGTGTATCCTTTTGCCTCTATTTAATGCTCAGTTCTAGGTTGGCATTAGTACCCTCGACAATTATTAGCACCCTGTTCCATTTTCTGTCTTACCTAACCTCCTGACTCCCACACGTTTGTGATAATTTCCACCTTTGACAAGACCTCCTGATATATGTTTCACTTGACCTTGGATATTGGTATCATAATATGTACATATATATTTATGCCATGCAAATAAATGCAGTCATTCTTTATCTGTCTCTCTCCTTCTGGCTAATTTCGCTCAACATACACATTTTTCTCTAGTGCACATGGAACATTCTCCAAGATAGACCACATGCTGATCCACAAAGCATACCTCAATAAAATAAGATATAAATTGTGTCAGCTATCTTTTCAGACCATGATGCACTGAAAATGGAAGTTAACCATATACAGAAACAGTGATTCAGCTATTTTTGAATTTATAAGTATAGTGAAGGATTTATGCCCCTGGTTTCCAGGAGAAGGCACTCTTACTATTCTGGAGTGGACAAAAGTTGGAGAAGCCCTGCACAAATTGGCGAAGAGCAGGGGGCGCATAAATTGCCAGACTGTGCCTTTCCCCTCTGGGTGCAAATAAAAGGCATTCTTACTGATGCTACAGGCGCAGAAGGCTTACTAAAAAATTTGGCTCCCCTGTTTATAATCAGATAAGGGATGAGGAGGAAAGAACTGTAATAGCCACTATGCCTCCTCTTGAAGAGGAATTAAAAATGCCTGTTGCTCCTCCTTTGTCATCAGGAGATTCAGATACCAAGTCAGAATGGGATTTAAACAGTGAAATGTCAAATCAAGAAGGGGAAGATGATATGCGAGACCATCACTTTAAAGCCGCAATGGCTCGATAAGAAAAATGTGGCCCTAAGATAAAAAGAACACCAGCCTTTAATCCTCACGCATTTGGCATGAGAGCTGCTATGGCAGAAGCAAAACGAATGAGGGATCCGTCCTTTGCTTTGCCTGTTATTACCACAATAAATGATGATGGATAAATATTAATTTTATTTCACCACAAAAAGCCTTTATAAAAATGAATAGGTTAAAAACTTTAAATGATTTTCAAAAACTTTTGGGTAATATACATTGGATTCGTAATTATCTGCTGCAGTAGAGCCCAAGGGCACCTGCTTGCTCCAGGAACATAAAGAGCATCAAACCATTATATGAGGTCATGAGAATGAGGTCTATAATTGTTACTGGTATTTGGCATATCAAATATGACATGGTTAGCTTGCCAGGCTTTTTGTGCTGGTGGCATACTCTTGTAGTCACCTTGCATTTATTGATGAACCATGTGGCTGCTTGGGCCAAGCTGTTGATAGGTTCTTCTGCTGGGTGGAGTTTTGACGATAGGGAAGTCTGAATGTGGAAAATGGCGGCCCTCATGGAGTGGGGGTGTCATCTGGCTTGTTGTGAGGCTCTGCTGGGGTGGCGGTCAGGGTGCCTTGTGAGCGGCGGGGCACAGGGAGAGCTGGTAGCAGCTTTTGCCCTATATCTGTGAGTCTCTGGATCAGCATACCTGGGCAAGACTTGAAAAAAGACTGCTGCAGGGTGGGTTTCAATGATCCCGGCTGTGATTGGATCATCTGCTGGGTGGAGTTCTGGGCTGGACTTGAAGATACTATAATGATCTTTCAAAAATTCAGAGAAACTACAGGTGTTGTTTTGGTCAAATGCCATTGGAGAATGTGGCTAGTAGCAAACAGAAGAAAATGATCAAGCATTTCATTTTTCCAAATGCAGTAATTCCTTTTCACTAAAGAGATCCCTGAGCAGGAGCTATACTGTAGTTTTGTACTTGAAGATGGTCTGTTCCTTAAATTGAATGTGCCAATAAGAACACATTTAATTGGTTCTGTCTAAGTGTAGTGAAGAATATCAGCAATATAATACCAACTAAAGCTGAGGACACAATTCCCCTTATCTTAAACAACTAAAACAATATTGAGCATAAGCAATTTTGTTTAAGAGGGGTGCATATTACATCACACTGCCCAGATTGGAATCCTCATTTTTTCTCACTTATTCTCCTGGTGCTAGCTTTTCTTTTTTAACTTTCTTTATCTTTAAGCATCAGGATTTACACTGCACTTAATGCTAAAGTTTCCTGAATAATATGTCCTAAACCACACCCTTCACCAGAACGCATCCCCTAGGCCATTAAAGTAAACTGAGTTCTGTAAAGCAGTTCTCAGACTCTGTTGCTGATGGACGTTAGTTATTCCTACTATGTATCATAATAACTCACTTCTGAGCAAGGTTATTTCATGTTCATCATTCTTTTGTTTATTCTTTATGATACTTTCTGAATTCTTCCATGTATCAGACAGATTGCATTATTTTCTTTTCCTATAGATGATTTCTATGCAAACATCTCTACTTTGATCCTTGCATTATTTTTAATTTGGCTTTTGTAAGTAATATTGCATAAAAAATTCAGTGTCAGTGACTGGAGCCATAGTCCAGCAGGTAGAGCATTTGCCTTGCATGTGGCTGACCCAGGTTCAATCCACTACCTCCTACATGGTCCCCTGGGCACCACCAGGAGTGATTCCAGAGTTCAGAGTCAGGAGTAACCCCCTGCACATTGCCAGTGTGACCCAAAAAGAAAAAAAAAAAGAAAATTTCTGTGTGAGTATCATTTTGGAATATAGTCTTTGGACACTCATGTATGGTGCCAAGATGGAATAATTCAGGTCATAGAATTTAAATTCTTAGTTTAGTTTTTCTTTTAAAAGTCTCTATACTGTATTTCAAAAACAGTTGAATAAGTCAACACTTCTGCTAATATTAAATAACTATTCCAATTTCTCCATTAATACCAATTATTTTTGGTCATTTTGCTGTATACCAGTCTCAATGGTTTGAGGTGACATACTTTATCTCTACTTACATTTCCCTGATTGCCAACTTTTATAGGGTTATTTGTTTTTTTCTGTTGTTAAAAAACAAATTTTGTGCAGGTTGAATAGTAATCCTTTGTCAGATGAGTAGTGATAAAATATTTTATCCTAGTCTAAAATATTTTTATCCAGGTTGAATAGTAATCCTTTGTCAGATGAGTAGTGATAAAATATTTTATCCTAGTCTGTTTGATGTCTCTTTATATTAAATCATCATTTATTTTGTGTTGCAGAAGCTTCTTAATTTGATGTAGTCCCATTTGTTTATTTTTGCCTCCATTTTCATGGGCAATATTGGATCATAGACGATGTCTCTAGATTAAATGTCACAAAGGGTTCTGTCTATGTTTTGTCCTTATTTATAATTTATAAATCATAAATTTATAGATAGACATTTTGTGGTAAAGATTGTATACTTGATCACTTGATCACTTGACATCCCATTATTTGTCAATTTGCTCAAGAAGGCACCAGTAACATTTCCATTTGACTCTGTCACGTGCCAGTGTAGCCCAATAGCATCTGCTTGCTTCAGAAATACGAAGAGCCTCAAACTGTTTGTTCAGGATCTTGACGAAGAAGTCTGACTATCTTGTAGGTGGGCAGCCATGTGATCGTTTGATGTCCCATGGGATCCAGTCCATAATGACTCTAGTCTAGTGGTCATCTCCAAATCGCATTATTTGTCCAGCCCATCTGATTGTTCGATGCCTTGGCAAATGAGACAGCATCCCTGAATCTGGATGGTCAATGGAAGTCAGAACTCTAGGATTCCTTCTCTCACCTGAGTGAAGCTTGATATTCCAAGCATAGCTCTTTTGATTCCACTTTGGGAGACCTGAATAGCATTCTCATCCTGCTTTTGTGCGGCCCAGGTCTCTGAGGCACTCTATGTACCAGATTGCATTATTTTGTGATTAAGATATTAATGTCTTGTTTAATTTGGTTTTCTATTATTTCGTTAAGGATCTTTACATCTATCTATAGTTTTTATATATAACTATATAGCTAAAATTATATATAACTATATCTGTATATAGTTATATATAGTTTTCTTTTTAGTTATGTGTATATGCTTTTGGTGGTAGACTATTATGTAGACAAACTGGAAGTGTTCCTGTTTTATCAAATTTCTGGCAAAATATGGTAAATATTGGGGATAGAATCACTTTAAATGTTGAAGTATTTGCTGCTTAACCCATCTGAGCTAGTGTTTGTTGGAGGGAGTCTTTTTGACTATGATATCAATTTCCTTGATGGGTGTTACTGTGTTAAAATCCTCTGTTACATCTTGCGTGAGTCTTGGAAGCTTATTACTTGTTTAGATTTAAAGTTCTTTCACTGAAATAATGTCAATAACTACCTACTTCATAGAGGCTTTGGGAATTTTTCCATTATAACCTTTTGCATGAAAAGTTTAAACAATTCAGGCCTGGAGCCATTGTACAGTGGCTCTGGTTTTGCTTGCATGCAGCCCGTTACAGTTCATTCCCTGGTGCTCCAAATGGTTCTTTGAGCTCACCACGAACAATTCCTAAGAGTTGAGCCAAAAGTAAATTGTGAGAACTGCTATGTTTACCCCCCCCCCCCCACACACACACACTTCTAATACTTCATGTAACAATGTGTTTATAACTTTAACATTTTATCAGAATGTAATTGAAAACCATTTGAAGTTAGTAAAAGAGATAATTATAGTATTAAAAGTGCAAAGGATATCAGCAGGCAAGCAGGCAAGAGAATCAGTTTAGCAAAGCCTTGGATGTGACTGACCCAAGTTCAATTCCTGGCAAAAGTATGGTTCATTAGAGCCAGCAGGAGTATTCCCTGATCCCAGAGCCAAGACTAAACCCTGAGCACAGCTGGAGTTGCCAAGAAACAGGCAGGACAAAATTGAAATAGAAAGAAAGAGAGAAAGAGAGAGTGAAGAAAGAAAGAGAATGAGAAAGAGTTAGAAAGAAAAAAGAAGGAAAGAAAGAAAGAAAGAAAGAAAAGAAAGAAAGAAAGAAAGAAAGAAAGAAAGAAAGAAAGAAAGAAAGAAAGAAAGAAAGAAAGAAAGAAAGAAAGAAAGAAAGAAAGAAAGAAAGAAAGAAAGAAAGAGACAAAGAAACAAAGAAAGAAAAAGGAGAGAAAGAAAAAGAGAATAAAGGAAGGGAAAGAAGAAATAACAGTTCAATGATACAGTAAGCTTCATAATGCACACAATTTACTGAATAATTAATAAAATATTTATTAGCTTTACTTTCTCTATTCAATGCTATATACCCTATTTGTGCAGTTTGTCTTTGGCAAGAAAGATGGCGTCTTCCTTGGAATACAATAACTTTATTGCTGAAGTACAATGAGAGCAAAACTATGTAAACTATCGTAAATTATAATAGTAGTAAAGTGGTATCTTAAAATAATAATATTTCTTTTAGAAGATAGATCTAGAATGTTAAAATCATACCAAGGAGAGAATGATTCACTATGGCTTGGGGGATTAATTTGATGTAAAAATGTTCTCAGTATATAACCTGGATTTAGAAACTGGGCTGACGACTTCAAAGGGATGGGGTAATTGAAAGATCATAGTTATAAACCTTAGACTGCAAAAATATAAGATTTACAGACAATCAGGACATCTTCTATTTAAATTATAGACATTTCAAAGAAATGATTGCTTAAGCCAAATGATGTTACTTAATCATTTACTTTCTCAACACATTTACACAGCTCTTGGGATAAAACTGCATTTTCTATATGCTATGATTGGATCAAGCGGATGTCTTTGGGTTCTACTAGCATGAGGCAGGACATATGGAGATCTTACTGGTGCCCGCTCTAGCAAATAGATGATGAACGGGAAGGTAGTGATAGTGATGATTGAATTTGCAAGATCATAAAAGATCATTTCTTTTCTTCATTTTTTCTTCTTTATGATGCAGTTCATCTGGGATTTTCAGTGAAATAGGGCATGATTATATTTCAAAGGTCATTTTAACTAGCTAATAGAAGTCTGCCTACACAACAAGGGAAAGATGCATTCTTGTTTATTTATATTTTGTAAATTATATTTTGTTCTAGTTGTTCTTATGCTGGTGAGATAAAAACTTTAAATCAATTTTCAGAGATAGATAAGACATTTGAATTTATTTGCTTTTATGAAATATTAGGCATATTTTAAGTGTAGATTGCATTTCTTCCCTTTAGGTAATGTTATGTGACAAAATTATTTACCAATATTTTACAAAAAAATAATTTTTTAGCTAGAAGTTAAATTTTCTAATTCAGTAATACTGAAAAATAGTTTTAGTTTCAAGAATCAATTAATTAATGTATCAAAACATATATTAATGCTACCTAAAATCTTGCTATACTGACAATGAGGGTTTAATATAAATTTTATAATTATAATGGATTTTTAAAACATTTATAGTGGACATATTATAGTTGACATTTAATAATAACAACTACATTACACAATAAAGAGACACTAGAATAACATTATCATTAATACTGTCATATAGTGGAATGTTTGCTATTAGCCATAATCACTGGTTAATGTAAGTTTAAAGATTGGAATACACCAAAAAACACATTTTGTTGCTGGATTGGGAAAATACATAGCTCAGGAATTATTGAGAAGTTAATCAGAAGAAAATGCTGATGCCTTGGTATGGATGGATGCAAATGTCTGTGCTTCAAGAAACTGGGCCATCTGTTTGTGTTGCAGGCTTGTTATTCTGTGACAAATTCCTGCTTAATACAACACAGCTAAACAAGAGAAAATTTTAAAGAACATGAATTCACTTTCAAGAACATTGGACATTGATTTTGCTGCCGGGATATGTTCTTTGCTGTTGTTGAGATTCACATCACAGTAATTTTATTGCACAGTTAAGTACGAAAACATTAGCATTTATTCTATGTGGTTGAGTTTTCTCACAAACACAAACTTAGAAATTGTTATCTTTTGTGTTATATACGCCACCTCCAACCACTGTATTTAAGTAAAGATTCATTCATGCAGTTTGTTGAATATAATGTTTTGCCCTTTAACCTACATAATTGAGAGAGCCTTAATTCTATATAATTAATTTCATTAAAATAAAAAAGAATATGATAAAGCAATATCAGATATATGAAGACATGTTTAATTTATTTTACAGGGTATATATAAAAATAATAAACTTTAGGGACCAGAGCATTAGGTATTTGCCTTGCATGTGACTGTATCCAGGCCATCCCCAGTATCCTGTATGGTCCCCTGAACACTGTCAGGAATAATTCCTATGTGCAATGCCAGGAAAACCCCTGAGCATTTCCTGGTGTAAATCAAAAGAAAAAAAAATAAACTTTATACAAGGTTAAGTTTGTATTAACAGAACTGTGAACCTTCGTTTTTCTCTCTAAGTTTTTGTTCTGAAATTCCCGGGATGTCCATCAGGAGGTCCCTACCTCCTGATGGACATTGTTTCACATTCGCCTCTCACCACAGGCCTTCCCATGTAGGCTAGCATAAAATAAGAAGATTTAAATTTTTGAGGAATATCAAGTAACTTTTCATTTCCAGCCAGTTCATGTCCATCTGAAATAAATACCTTCTGCTTCAAGTGTCCAGGCTGCTCATTGACCTGCTCCCCCAAGTGACTTCTGATGTACAGAAATAGGGGCAACATCTCTAATTTCATTTAATTTGATGAATATTCTGTCGTTGGCATCTGAAAGTGCTATAGAAAACACATATAAGGATTAATTGGGACTAAAGGTCGAATACTTCAGAGTACATAGAACACAGCAAAGAGAACTGCTGTAGCACGTGAATGCCCCCAACCCTGTCTCTCTCTCTCTCTCTCTCTCTCTCTGTCTCATTTCTCATTTCTTAAGTCTGTCAATCTCTTACTGATATCTACAATATTGACATGAAATACTCTGTTGTCCAATTATGCTCTGATTTTTGCACTTGGTCTAGTGGTCTCTAATGTTAAGAGAACCTGAGCATTATTACAATGAGTGGAGAGTTTTCCTTGAATGTGGCCAACACTGTTTCAGTTGCCTTCACCACAAATTCCTTCTCTTCTATGCCTCTAGGAGTGATAGGAACAATGAGCCAGGAGCAGAAGTAAGTCCTGAGCACTGCAGGGTGTGGCCACTCCCCCACCCTGCCAAGACAAAGTTCTAGTAAAAGGTAAGTGAGGTAAGAGGAAATATTTGAGGCATACTGGCATTTTTTGGCAGCCTCACTAATATTTGGTGTTATACCTTATCTAACAAAAGATCAAGGCAAGCTCATTATATATAATCAACTTTTATCTTAAATATTACTATCTATTTTTAGTACTACAGTTTTAAACTGAAACCTTTTTATTTGGGGTTCAAGACCCACTCCTGTCTATGTTCAGGTTTCCTTCTGTCTATATGTCCAAGTATCATTGCTTAGGAAATCATATGTGGGACTGAAGATTCCACTGGAGTCATTTATGTACAAGGTAAGTGCCACTACAGATCTCAGACTCACACAACAATGGAGTAGAATTATGATCATAGAGATAGATCCTTGGGTTGTTTAATCACCAATCTTCAACAAAGGATGAGCATATAGACCAAAAGAAATCTCCTCAACTCATGGAATTAGGAAAGCCAGTAAGGTATTTGTAAAAATGAATATAGATGTCCATTTCCACCATGAACAAAGTCAATTCAGGATAGTTTGAATATTTCACTAACAAGTGTCAATCTTTAAATTACACTAATATAAACAAATACAGTATCATTCATGACACTGAATCTAGAAACATTTTTGGTACTAAATGGCATTAGTCAAATAAAAGCAAATAAAAACAAATGGGGCTACTTCAAATCATGAATTTAATGCACAAGATGAAACCCAGGCCTACTGAGAATGTACCACCCACACTGCAAAGCCTGGCAAGCAACCCGTGTCATGTTTGATATACCAAAAACTGGTAATAATTATAGACCTCATCCCCATGACCTGAAGGAATGGTTGAGGCTCTTTTTGTTCCTGGAGAGAGCAGATGCCCTTGGGCTATACTAGCACTTCGACAGGATGTATGGAGATGTTACTTGTGCCCACTCGAGCAAATGGATGAACAACGGGCAAGACAAGACAAGTGATACAAGTGATGCCTACAAAATAAATAACTGCGTGAACAAAGGTACACTCCGCAGCCTGGGAGAAAATATTTGCCAACTGTGCACCACTCATCTGACAATGGACTAATACACAGGTACACAAAGTACTGTAAAACTGAAAATAAAATCTCATCAAAATGGGGAACAGAGACAAATGGTCAGTAGCACATGAAAAAAAATGTTCTCTCTCACTTTTCATCGGGAAATACAAATGAAGACAACAGTAAGATCACACTTCCTACCAATGAAGCTGGTGCATGTCACAAAGAACTAAAACAACACATGTTTGTATGGATGTTGGAAAAGTTGAACCCTCATCCACTTCTGGGATGACTGTTATTTTTTTCAACTGTTAGAGAAAATAGTTCAAAAGACTTCCCAAGCACCCCAAATCAAGGGCCCCGTGAGCCAGAAAGTCTACTTTTTTGATATCAACGCCAATGTCCCCAAAAAGCTATTTTGAGTAGAATTTGTGGTTTTATGTTCATTTCAGCATTTTTTGCAATCTCCAAAATCTGGAAGCAATCTGTGTTCAAGCAGAGATAAGTTGAAATAGAAGCAACATGACCAAACAATGTAACATAGGGAAACAGAGATAGACTAGTAGCAGAGGAGTCCAGAGGAAAGAGGCCCTGAAGAGAAAAAGTCCTTGAACAGAAAGGACCTGAGAAAAGAGGTCCTAAAAAGTAGAGATTCTGGGAGAGGACCTGAAACACAAAACCTTGAACAGAGACATCCAGAAAAGAGAGAGGGCCCTGATGAGAAGAGCCTGGACAGACACTCCAAGGAGAAAGCAGCCTGAACGAAATCCTCAGGGGAAAGAGTCAGAGAAATGTTCCTATAACTAGCAGTGAGATGAAGCAAAACACAGCGATTAAAAGTAACATTCAGGAAGTCCGGTCTTGTTTCTCCCACCAACAGGTGAAGGGGAATGATGTTGGCCTAGACACAGGCGGGGCCCTAAAGAGCGGTGAGCACTGCTGGGGACCAGCTAGTCCCCAGCATCTGCTGTCATGGTCAACCCTGGCCCCAAGTACTATCAAGGCTATGGAGTCCAGAGGGAGGTCACTTGAGTCTGGGGCCTTGGGACCTCCCTGAGGGAGGAGCCACAATCTCCCCATTTCTTTCAAAAGCCTTAACAGGGGCGCAAGAGATAGCAAACAGGGAGGATGTTTGTCTTGCACGCGGCTGACCCGGTTTGATCCCCATCATCCCATAGGGGTCCCCTGAGCACTGCCAGGTGTAATTCTTGAACTAAGAGCCAGGAGTAACCCCTGAGCGTCACTAGGTATGACCCCAAAAAATGAAAAACAAAAAAAAAAGCCTTAACAGGTGATAATTTTATAATTTTGCTGTGTTGATTTAGTGTTTAATTTCCTTGAGAACCTTTCCACACCAGTATTAGCTACTAAGGTACATATTCAATTATCAATTTATTTAAAATTCAGTACTAAGTGCTAGTACAATCAGTCTCTTATACTAAGTATTTAACTAAATATTTTAGTTATAATTTAGAGATTTTTTTCCCCCTTCTTAGATTCTGGAATAGTGCTAAATCTTAATATGCAAACTAAATGTAAGCAAAAATTTTTTTAAAATGCTTCTTTTTAATTTTTTGCTAGAAATGTTAATTTTGCAATTTTTTGCTTAAATTTTCTTTCAATATAGGGCGAAATGAAGGAGCAGGAAACATTTTAGTAGCATCTTACTCTGTTAAATCTACCAAAATATGCTGCTCTTGCCTTATAATTGCCAATTCAATTTTTGAATTTTAAGTGCTTTTAAGTTTTGATTGTAAAATATTTGACAAGTCCACACATATTATTATTGTTCTGTATTACACTTGTAGATTTACACTGTTATTTGGATATTTCTGATAAAAAAAAACAGTGCTCTTTCATTGCTTTGTGACATAGCATTTTCTTTTGCTTTCCTAATTAATTTTCTGTTTCTTTATATAGCTTGGAAAGTTGCCTTAAATTCATGTCGACTTTATTAGGTCTTTCACATGAGGATTTATTTAGTCAACTCCTTCCCCAGAAAATTATTTTGCCAAGTTTTTCCTTTGTCCTTCTCATAAAGACAGACTGGGCCTCAGCTGGAATTATTTCCTGGAATCACATCAACACAATCACTTGCTCAATGTTCCTAAAACTTAAACACAGTTCCATATCCAATTTCTTCAACTAAAATTTCCTTGATAAGTTCTCTAACTGTACTGGAATAGTTTTCTAACCCTAAATTAAATATTAGTTTGCACAAAATCTTGGACAAAATATATTAGACTACTTAGATTTCCTTAGAGCCAAGTCTGTAAAAAAAAATCATTTCCTTTAGTCTTGGATAATCCTAGGAGTACAAGTGTATTGTCAGTTCCAAACAAGTATTTTAACTAAGTGAAAGAGACTGTAACAGTACAGAGAAAAATGTAAAAACCAAGCCATTGGAGTGCCACACAGGGTTTATTATATTATATCAAATTATAATATCTGATTGTTCTTATTAGGTTATAGACAAATATATCAATTTACTTAAGGATTAGAGTCCTTAAGTTGAGAAATAAAATACCATCATCTCTAGGAATTAAATGGTGGCTGCTACCACTAATGTAGCTATCTAGAGAATGGTTTTTCATAGATAAGAAATAGGCTACCCTACTGCATTTTGCTTTGAATAATTAAAAACTAGAGCTGTTTAACTGGTAGGGCAGCAAAGTTGTGATCCTTCTGCATCCTTCTAGTTTAGAACAGTTTATTATTCTACCTATTCACACTTCCATATGCAGCAGTTTTGAAAGTTAAATCCAGGGACCGTTGAGGAAAGCATACAGACGTTTCTAAATATAACTGTTACAGAAAATATCAATATCATATTTAAAGGATTTATCTACTTTATATTTATTACCAGGATAAATAGCTACAGTCTAAACTATGAATAAGTATGGTAGTGGTTGATATTACATCTGGGCAAAACTATTGTATTGCAATTAATATATCTGCAATTCCCCAATTCTACTATTAACTCTGTCTTATAGAGGAAATATTCTAGAGTAGGAGGGATTTAACAAATTTTTAAGAAGTTTCTTCCTCAGCGAGAATGACTCACCACAGGAGGGTATATAAGCAGAATTGCAAAGGTATGAGGACTCAGTCTAGACTGTGTACGTAATTTCTATTCCATTATCCAGAAGATCTTTTCACAGTCAAATGGATGCAGGTGACGATCTACAAACTTAAACCAATTATCAGTTCGAATCAAAGTTTCTATTCTAGGTTTTGGCTGGGAAGAACCCAAAACATGATATTTGTTATATGTATAAGGAATTAGTAAGTGATGATTGACTGTCATAGGAGAGTTAAATACCACTGATAGTTAACTGGAATAGGCAACAATGCAAATGAGCTCCTCCCTCCAAGCAATCTTACATCCCTTTACCTTCACTGCAGTGTGGTCTGTGGGAACTTTGTTTATCTTTACATTTCACTGTATTTCCCATCTTTTCTGTATATTGTTCAGATCATGTAAAGAAAATACAGTGAATCGTTGATATCAAATATGATATATATACATATATATTTTTTTTTTTTTTTGGGTCAACACCTGGCAATGCTCAGGGGTTTCTCCTGGCTCTGCACTCAGGAATTACTCCTGGAAGTGCTCGGGGTACCATATGGGAGGCCGGGGATCGAACCTGGGCCGTCATGGGCGGCTGCATGTAAGGCAAATGCCCTACCTGCTGGGCTATAGCTCAGGCCCCCTCAAATATGCTCTATATTCTTGATGAAGGTGTCAGAGTTTAGAAAATGAACTTACAAGAGATTCAACAACACATTTGTAGTGATACCACTTTTCAAGTCTGATGGTTTGTGCATGGACAATGGGAATTTTTAATGTAAAATATATGCATATTTAATATCTCAGCTTAAAATCCAAAATATATACTGAATTAAATGACATAATTTGAAATTTGGTGACATCATATACAAGAACACATATTGTGACAAAGACTCTTATATTGAGCAATTCTGAAGCTTTTTTGTTGGCATGTGTAGTCTCTACAACAAATGAAATGTGTAGAGGACATATATTTGCAATGTGATCCACATAGTCTAGTATACTTGATGGCATTTAAGTATCTGCAGTGAGTAATAATGTTATATACCATTACTAAAAGGAATTGGAAGCAATGCCATAAATTTCGAGAGTTCAAAAAATATAACAAACATTTTAGCCATTTTTCTCTTTTATAAGCATTTCTTATATGATTCTCTATTACAGTAAAAGTGATAAATGATAAGATGAATACTGAATATCAATTAAAACTTAAAGTGTCACAAATTTGCAACTTACTGTGTTGTTTGAAGTCAAACAGTAAGACCCAAGAAAAGAAAAAGATTGAAAAATCACAGTAAATTATATGCACATGTGAGTCAGACTCACAAATCGATTTCTTCTTTTCCTCTCTTTCCTCTTATAGTTTTGGTCTTGCAGATTTCCGGTTATTGAGTTCAGATCGAACAATCTTGGGAAAAAGACTTGTGCAAAAGTTTGGAATTATATAGACATATTGACAGGAGTTTTGAGACTTTACAGCCCCTTTGTAGGTGGATTTAAAGAACAGTAACAAAGAAAAATCTTTTCACTACACAGAGCAGGTCTACTAACCTGAAAGATCTAATACATATAAGGGGGAAATAAAATTAAATGAAGCTGTACATTGTCAGAAAGTGACAAGTGATTATGCTTATAAAGATCCTGTCAAGATGGGCGGAGCTATAGCGCAGCGAGTAGGGGCGTTGCCTAGCACTCGGCCGGCCCCCATGCCGGCCTGGGTGCGATCTCCGGCATCCCATATTGTCCCCGAGCACCGCCAGGAGTAATTCCTGAGTGCAGAGCCAGGAGTAACCCCTGAGCATTGCCGGGTGTGACCCAAAAAAGCAAAAAAAAAAAAAAACAAAAAACAAAACAAAACAAAAAAAAAAAAAAGAAAAATAATTAGGAGCTGGATATATAGAACATGGGAAGAGATACATTATGGCTGTACATTATGGACTTATGGCTGGCCAACCTCCAAACACCATTGGTCTTGCCTAGTAATTCTTAGCACTGCAGAGCTGAAGAACGTTTTCTTGAGCTTCTGGCCTTGTAATCAAAAACATCACGAAAATTCCCCAGACAGCTTCCAGAGATGCTCTCAACCAAAATTGAAGGATATTGCACAACTTAGTCCAGCAATTTGAGGAAGGATTATGAGGAAGGGCCTATGAGAAAGGAGCAGAGCCTGCTTATCTATTTGTTTTCCATAGTGTCCAGCAAAGAACCCTTGCTCTACATAAAATTTCAGAGAGCACCTGAGAGGAACATGGTCAAAGACATGGAACTATTCTTACATTTACAGCTATCAGAGCTCTGTTTTCAGAAATGCCAAAATCTGCTTAAGGCTCTTTTATTATGAAATTGATATTCCTGATTATAAGCTAGATATCTATACTCTTAATAGTTTAGCAGTCTTCTAGAATGAATATCATTCAATTAAGAATAATCCTAGGACACTGTGTACTGAGTGTCTAGAATATATTGCCCAAAAAGAGTGGAGAAAGATATTTAATCCATTTTGTTATTACAAGTAACTATTACTGATAATGTATTTGTTTTTTTTGCTTTTTTGGGTCACACCTGCGTCACTCAAGGGTTATTCCTAGCTCTGCATTACTCCTGGCATTGCTCTGGGGACCATATGGGATGCCGGGATTGAACCTGGGCCGGCGCAGGCTGGCGTGCAAGGAAAACGCCCTACCTGCTCTGCTATCGCTCTGGCCCCTGATAATGTATTTTATAAGTGCCATATTTGAGTTCCTCTCAGTTCGACAACTTAATTTCCGGGAGGACAAAATATTTACCTAAGGACATAGTAAGGGACCTATTGATTTGAAGACTAAGACTTTGTTGTATCATTTTGAGTGTATTGTGTGGCTAACATTTTTACTATCAAATAGAAAAGCAATCTGATTTCACAATGCTCTGGGAGATTTTCGTGTAAATCTGATGTTTCACTGATGCCCTTTTGTTTGGGTTTTGCAGTTGAGTACTAAAGGGACAAACAATAACTGATGATGACAAAAACTAAATTGGTTACATAAGTTTCTTACTTTACAGGAATAAATTCTGAGACTATGCCACCTGAAAGGATGGGGGGAAATTTTTTGAAAAATGGTTGATAAGGATCTTCAATGTTAGGTAAAGCTGTTTCATTTTCTCCCCACGGTGATTTGCGTCACAAAGTATTTATTTTCAGTGGTCTTTAAGGAGTCATCCATCCTGGCCACAAATTTAGTTGTAACCAGCTTTACCAGAACAATTCCCATATTTCACTATTTGTATTTTCTTGGAGGATATTCCTCAATAAAGTTTTAGAAGGGCTGGAGCAATAGTATAGTAGGTTGGGCACTTGCCTTGCATGCAGTTCCTTTTACTTTAATCCTTAATTGCTCAAAAAGTCCCCAAACCCTGCCAAGAGTGATCTTTAACTACAACAAAGTCAGGAAAAATCTGTGACTGCTTCCATATGTGACCCCACAAACCAAAATTAATTGATTAATTAATTAATTAACTAAATAAATAAGTTTTATAGTACAAGCATATTTCTAAAAGTTATAAGTAAAATTTGCCAATGTGTTCATTTCTATTTTTGCCAAAATATGACTTATGTGAATTATTACATCTCTAAGATTAATATTTCACTTTTATTTCATTGTGTTCCCCAAAGAGAAATTAGTTATGTGCATATAAATGAATTGCCGGTGGTAGAATTTAACATTTTTATTACTTAAATGGACAAATGTACCAATTCTATTATAAATACCTGGAATTGTTATTATACTTTATTATTAACCTATTATTATTAGTTTAACAAAATTATTAGAATTAACCATTAATGTCTCATCTTATTTTATAATGCTATCATGTTATGATTCTACTTTTATTAGTGATTACCTGTTTATGTTTTCCCAATATATCTTTGGAAAATGACAATCCTTATTTGCTGGCAGCAGAAATGCCATGGCAAATAAATGCTAAGAGACCTTGAGATGAAGGATGCTGGCCTTAGGCAGATGCTGATTACACAGAATGCCGAAATTCCAAACCCAGCCCTCCCTACAGAAATAAATTAATCTTTCCTTCAATAAAGACTTTAGATGATCTTGATTTTGCCAACATCCGTTTGCTTGTAAGAAGAATCCTGTTCTTTCCAGAATAAATTCCTTCCTTATCTTTGGGTCTAGGCAATTTAATAAGAGTTAAGCTCCATCTTCATCCAGGGGAAAGGGTTCATTTGGCTCACAGAGAAGACACAGTTACAGTGAAGGGACCTGCAGAATCTTCCTACCTTTTGCCTGATGTTGCAGTAAAAAATAGTGGATATTATAAAATGATTGTGAAAAAATTTAGACACAAATAAAGCATAGTTAGAATTAATGTGTTAATGAGATGTTTTGTATTCTACAATTTGGTTCCTAAGAGTATTATACTTTTATTCAATACTGGCCTAAGGTCAATAAGGTGATGGGGCATACTACATCAAAATTATGCTGAATCATTGGAGAATATATTAAAATGTTTCATTAAATGTAACATTCTCAGAAATTTCTTGGCTGGTATAGATTAAATTTAAAATAAATTACTTGTACCACTTGTCTTCCCATTGTTCATAGATTTGCTGGAACAGGCACCAGTAATGTATCCATTTGTTGAAAATGAGATCCATTATCGTTACTGTTTTTGGCACATCGAATACACCATGGGTAGCTTGCCAGGCTCTACCATGAGTCTGGGATTACCTCAGCGGACCCAGTCTCTTTGTATGCCATAACATCAACCATCCAGGGACCACAAGGCAGAGTCCTGTCTCCTTTTGCCACCTGCTGATGCAGCCGGGCACTGTAGCCAAATATTGGAATATACATGAATAATTACTCTTAACTAAAATATAAGATACTTTATATACCATGAGACATTTGATATATTTTTCCTACCTTAGACTTTACACTAGTGTGACATTGATTATTATTTCACTCTCCTAGCCTCTTATTCCTCCCAATTACTTTGCACCTTCTATAAAGGTAGATATGGATAATTTTGTTTAGTTGTGGTGGCATGATTTAGTAATATCACACTTGATAATTAAAAAAATTAAGTAGGAAGCCTCTATATAATATTTACTTTTGTACTTAAGTCAAGGGTAAATATATAAAGAAATAATGGAAATAATACATCTATGTGCCTTTTCCTATTGTACTCTTGCCATTCATCCTTTATCATTCTTGGGGCTCCAGAGATTTGCCCTCTACACATTGCATCAATCATTTTCCCATAATAGTGTGCTTTCTGGTAGTTGATTTAATGAAAAGTTTCATGAGGGATGTGAAGGAAGGGAGAGTAACAACTCTAATCCAGATTATGTCCTATGACCTTCATACTGCTCTTGTGACAATGTCACTTAGCAGTATAATTATTTTGCTTACCTCTATGTATGGCTCTGACTTTCACTAAGCTTCAATAACATGGCTTTTGCTATGCTCTTTACTGGTGAAAAATCACTAAACATATATTAGTGTCTTAGTACTTTAATGCCTATTGTTATTTATCTCAACCCAGTTCAGAATTTTGCTAACAATTCCTTTGTGAAGAACTTGAGGCATCTATGTGGAAAACAGTTTCTGATGGGATCTTAACTAATATTGTAGATAACATTTTTAGAAAAATGGTTTTGGATTTTTATAGAAAGGTGAGAAGCTTACAAAATTCAGAGATTTCATGTTATTCACTTTGCAACTTTAACCCCAACCATGGGAGAGATTTCTCACACTGTACTCTTCAAAAAAAACTATATAAGCCCACAACTTCTCCTTATAATTCTTGTTTTCTTTGAACTTGCTAAAGTTTAAATCCCGGCAGTAGAGCCAGGCAGGGGTTCACCTTACAGATCTCTGCTGTTTTAATAAAAAGAAATAGAAAAGGAGAGAGAATAATGAAATAAAAAGACCCTGAGAAGTGACTCAATTGAGGAGACCTGGGAATTTTCAAGGAAAAAAAAATGTAGTAAAAGTATTGGTTTCTAAAAGATTAGATTTTATTATAAAAGTACACTCTTTATAGACAATTCGGTGTTTTATTTTATTTTATTTTTTTTACTCCCTCCATGGTGTTTTTAACAATAACATTTATATAAAAAATAAAATTAAGGGCAATTCTCCTTTGTTTTTAAAAATTATATCACAAATATAACAGGGTTAACACTGCTTTAAACTTGTACAATGACAACTGTAAAATAGGAATGTTCTCATCTCTGTAGGGACCAAAATCACAAGAGCTGTAGGAGATTGGTGTCATTATATAAAGTAATAGAAATCCTGGCCTTATTATTTTCAAAACTTTGATCTATCTAGCCAAATAGGTTAATAAAATACACAGTAAGGATAGATTTTCTCCTAGCAAAAAGACGAAAACAGGAGATAGTTGGATAATTTTGAGCCATTATAAGTTTAAAGAGCCATCTACAGTCTAAAGGAAAGTTTTATCCACATAAAGACCCAACGGGGTGGTGATGGGAGTTTGCTTTCCATGTTACTGACAGTTTTTGAAAGAAAGGATTATGATTAGAATATCTTGGTTGGATGCTATTGAAAGTGAATTTTCTGATAGCTTTGTTCACTAGAGCAAAGCTAATGATCTCTCAATGAAATTAATGAAAAGGAAAAAAAGAGCCACTCTTAGGACTTGATTGCAAGGGGATATCAGAATAATTTTTATGATAAATTGTGTAGTGATAAAACGTATTGCTAGAATAGGTTTACATAATACAGAATAAAAATTGAGAACAAATTATACTGTATGATCTATACTTTCACAAATAACTTATTTCAATATATGGCTTTTTATGTAGTCTAGGAAAATTCCATTGTGAATTTAAGAAAAAATTGCTTTTTTTCATGTTTTTAATTTTTTCAGTTAAATCAGCATGCAATACACTGATACAAATGTGTTCATGATTCAATTTCAACCATTGAAATTCCAACACCCATCTGTCCAAGAGTGTACATTTCTCACCATTAATGCCATAAGTTTTCCTATCCCAAACCGCTATTCATTCCCAACCTTCGTCTAATTTTTCTTTCCTTCTTTTTCTGTCTTTGTCTAATACTCTCTTTGCCTCTTTTTGGTTTGCAATATAGAAGCTGAGAGTTCATCATGTTTGGTACTTAACCTACATTCAGCAAGCAGTCCTTATCCAGGGTAATCATGCTCCAACTATCATTGTCAGTGTGGTCCATTTTCTTTTCCAACTGATTTCTCCCCAACTCTTGAGGCAGCGTTCAAACTGTTGATCAATTCTTCTGGCACTTATTTCAACTGATCTTGTATATTTAGTCTGACACTACACTTTTCTTATCTTCCACAAATTAGTGCAATCATTCTATGTATAAAACAAAACAATTTTGCACATTCTTGATTTCTAAAGCATCAGAAAGAGACACCATGTGTTTATATGTCAGTGTGACAGAACACTGACTATCTGATTTTGTTGTAATGTGAAATAAAGACATCTTGAAGAGACACAGAGATGTAGTGTAGGTAAGATGACTGTCTCTCAGTGGGTTGACCTGGGTTCCATGCCCACGATGGCCAAGGGTCTTCCATGACCCTTAAGGTGGAGATCCTCGATGCAGAGTTAGAAGCAAACCTAGGGCACTTCCAGTTGTAAAAAATGAAAGAAAACAAAACAAGATCATCAAGGAAGTATTATATGCCACAATTGAATTGGGCTCTTTGTCTTTGGTTTTATAAACATTTACTTAATTTAAACTACATTCTATTTTTACAAATTTACACCATTCAAGTTGCTACAATAATTGTGTATTATTCTAAACATTGTGACATATTTGAATTTATACCATGTATTGGGTGCTATAAAGTTAAATTTCTATCTTTACTATATCTTATTTTTAAATTATCTTAGCAAGGTCTATCCTTAAGCCAGTCACAATGATTTTCATTATAATGATGAAAATAGTAGGACTATCTAAAAAAAATTGCTCCTTCATACCAGAGTACAAATTTATATACGTAAAGTTGTGTATAAATTTATACACACACACACACACACACGAGGTGCCCAGGAGGGATGGCGTGTTCTAGCCCTGGCCAGCCACTCCAGCAGTCTCTCAACAAGCCAGACTATGCTCCCCACTCCATGAGGGCCTCCATTTTCCACATCCGAACTTCCCCTAGTCAGAACTCCACCCAGCAGAATAGCCTATCGTAGCCGCCTCACGGGGTCGCAAGCGGCCGCACTGTTCATCAATAAATGCTGAATTTAGAGGTGACTACAAGAGTATGCTACCCGAAAAGGCAGAGCCTGGCAAGCTACCCGTGTCATATTTGTTATGCCAAATACCAGTAACAATTATAGAGCTCATTCTCACGACCTGATGTAATGGTTTGAGGCTCTTATGTTCCTGAACAAACAGGTGCCCTTGGTTCTACTTGCATGAGACAGGACATATGGAGATGTTACTGGTGCCCGCCAAGCAAATCGATGATGAACGGGAAGACAGTGACAGTGACAGTGAAATTTATAATTGAAATTCCTTCAAAACTTAAAAATTTTTATTCTGTATGATAAACAGAATAAAAATGATATATGATATGAGCAATCTAGGCTTTTCTTTGAAATATATGAAAACTGTGCCCCAAAATTATCTTTTGAGTCGCTATGTTCATAGCAATACGATTTAGTTATCCAAAAAATCTAGAATCAATTTAACTGTTTAACAGATGATCCTATAATGAAGCCTATATCTATATGTTGGTTTGTGTGTTTATATATAAATTTGTATATATATATAACTTTATCTTCCATCATGCAAATAAAACTGTACATTTGGGAACAAAATAATGAATCTTGAGGGACTCAGTTTAAGTGAAATAGCTATGGATATGGGATAAATTATCAGTACATGTAATTCCTATGTGGAATATAATTGCTTAAGGAAACAAGATGGAAAATGAACAAATTTAACCCCCAGGCTGATTGAAAACTACAGTGGTTACCAGAGGGACAGGGATCAGTTATGAAATATGGAAAGAAATGAGCAAAGGTACCATTTTTGTTTTAAAGAACAGCACTGTGGCTTAGGAGATGGATTAGATGCAATATATATACATATATATGTGTGTGTGTGTATAGACATATATGTATATATGTATACATATATACATGTATACATATATACATATATATCGACATAAAGCTAACCCTTGAATTGTCTATTATAAACCAATCGGGATTCAATTAAAAACAGCAAAGTCAAATTCCAAAAAAATTCTGTTCCCACGAGCAAAGGGAAAGCACTTTTACATTATGCACTCTAAAAAGACTTGCAGACTTAATGCTCAAACTAATTTAATGCAACCCTTCAATTATCTGAATGCATTATGAATTTTTTTCTTCCAATATTTTCCTTTAGATTTACTCTGCTCATCATTCATCTTGGATGCCAGTCTCTGATGACAAAGTGGCCTCAATTATACCAGTGACATAAATATTTTTCCTAAACTATTTCTCATTGAAAGTAATTCGACCTCTTGCTAACTGAGAAATGTGTCATCTATTGCTGACATATACAGTTGAGATAGCTTATTATAATGAATTAAAATATGAATATAAGTCTTTTACCATCAGCATAACACCTTATGCTTGAAATCTATGTAAGAAACTCATTAAATTCTTATAATTGATTAACAAACATTGAGTGTAAAAAGAAAATAAACATCCGGATTTTGGAAAAAGGGTTCAATTTCCTTTCCAACTTCAGAAATGAGATGATACTTATCAGAGGGCTCATAGGAAAAATGAAGGTCATTTATTTTTTAAGTAAGTG
>JAJIBD010012845.1:0-30953 GCA_021461705.1 Cryptotis parvus | reverse complement strand
GATTGTCCAGCAGGTAGGGCATTTGTCTTGCATGCAGCAGGCCCATTTGTTGGCATGCAGTTCTATCCCCGGCATCCCATATGGTCCCCTGAGCACCGCCAGGAGTAATTCCTGAGTGCAGAGCAAGGAGAAACCTCTGAGCATTGCTGGGTGGGTGTGACCCAAAAAAAGCAAAATAAAATAAAATAAAATAAAATATTTGGTATATCAAAAGAAATAAAAACTTCTAAGTGCTATCCAAAAGAGCAAGAACATGTGCTGCTGGCATGGATGCGGGAGAAAGGGACTCTCTTCTATTGTTGGTGGGAATGTCAACTGGTACAACCTTTTTGGAAAACAATATGGACCTTCCTCCAAAGACTAGAAATTGAGCTCCCATTTGACTCAGTCATACCACTCCTGGGAATATACCCCTGGGAAGCCAAAAACACACAGCAGAAACACCATCCACACTTTTGCTTTCATAGCAACACTATTCACAATAACCAGAACCTGGAAACAACCAGTGTGCCCAAGAACTGATGACTGGATAGAAAAACTTTGGTACATCGACACAATGGAATACTATGCAGCTGTTAGGAAAAATGAAGTTATGAAATTTTCCTATAAATGGATGAACTTGGAGATGATCATGTTGAGTATTATTAGCCAGAAGGAAAAAGACAGATATAGAATGACTGCATTTATTTACATGACATAAATAAATAAATATATATGCATACACACACACACACACACACACACACACACACATATATATATATATATATATATATATATATATATAAACCAATATCCAAGTTCAGGCAAAACATGGATCAGGAAGTCTTGCCAATAGGTGGAATCTCTCACAAATGTGTGGGAGTCAGAGGTTAGGTAAGACAGAGAAGGGAACAGTGTGCTAATAATCGTCGAAAATGATAATACTATCCTAGAACTGAACATTGAATATAGTCAAAAAGATATACATGATAACCTCGAAATGTACGTATTGCAATCCACAATGTGGAAGAGAGAATGATAGAGAGAAAAGAGATAAAGAACCTGCCATAGAAGCAGGTTAGGGGAGGGGGGGGGAGGGAAGTGGGGTCATTGGTGGTAGGAAATGGGCACTGATGGAGGGATGGGTGCTGGAACACTGTATGACTGAAACACAGACATGAACATCTTTGTAATTCTATATCTCACTGTGGTACAATAAAATATTTTAAAATAAATAAATATATATATGATATATTGAGTATACAAAAAAAACTGCCATGTGTTTCTTTTGCTCTCGAGTTACTCATTTTTTTGCTTTTTTTGGGGGCGTCACACCAGACAATGCTCAGGGATTAGTCCTGGCTCTTCGCTCAGGAATTACTCCTGGCAGTGCTCGGGGACTATGGGATGCTGGGAATCGAACCCAGGTCAGCCACGTGCAAGGCAAACACCCTACCCACTGTGCTATCACTCACTCCAGCCCCTCGCAGTTACTCACTGAGGAGACCCAACATATTGAGAAAGAAAAGGATGGGGCCGGAGCCATAGTCCAGCAGGTAGGGCTTTTGCCTTGCACGCGGCCAGCCCATGCCGGCCTGGGTTCGATCCCCGGCATCCCATATGGTCCCCCAAGCACTGCCAGGAATAGTTCCCTGAGTGCAGAGCCAGGAGAAACCTCTGAGCATCGCCAAGTATAACCCAAAAAACGCAAAAAAAAAAAAAGAAAAAAGGAAAAGAAAAAAAGAAAAGGAAGGCCACTTTTGAGATCCTAATTCTCTTCACACTTTTCATGGAGGCAGTGACGAGCCTCGGACTGGATTATGATTAAACATCAATAGTTTTCATTTATTCAGACTCACAATAATTATTTCTGATATGGTGACATTGACAAAAAAATAAGCTGCCAAATGGTAGACTAATTTAGGTTTACCTTTGGGTCTTTGGTGAACCAATAAAAACCTACAGTAACACATTTGTTAATCTAGGATATTAATGGAAACGGAGCTAGTATACTAATAAAAACTTTGCTTATAATTACTATATCAGATTTATGCTATCATGGAAGAGATGTAAGCATTTCCCCAAAGCAGATTATACTGAGACACAAAAAAAAAACTATTAAAAACCTTACAGGTTAAATATATATGTACATATTATGATAGCAATATCCAAGGTCAAGTGAAACATATATCAGGAGGTCTTGTCAAAGGTGGAAATTGCCACAAACGTGTGGGAGTCAGAGGCTAGGTAAGACAGAGAATGGAACAATGTGCTAACAATTGTCGAGGGTACTAATGCCAGCCTAGAACTGAGCATAAAATAGAGGCAAAAAGATACACATGACAACCCTTTAATGTATGTTCTGTAATCCATAGTCTGGAAGGGAAGGAAAAGAGAAAGAGAGAGAAATGGAAAGAGATAAAGAACCTGCCATGGAGGAGGGCTGGGGGGGGGAGGGGGGGGGGAACCGGGGACGTTGGTGGTGGGAGACGGGCACTGGTGGAGGGACGGGTGCTGCAACACTGTATGACCAAAGCCCAAATATGAACTTTTTAATTGTATATCTTTGTAATTGTAAAAATAAAAAAATAATAAAAAAAAAAAACCTTACAGGTTAAAAAAAAATAAGCAATAGCCTTTCATATGCTAAAGGTCAAGTTTTTAAAATATCTCCTAAACAAGACTCCTAAGAATATAAAATGTTACATTTCAGGTTAAAGGCAAGCACAAAGCTCTCCAATATAAATTAACCTTTGGTTTTCATTTCTAAAGGTCTATGACAGGTTGCAAGAAAACTTCGTTGGTAGGGTTTCATTCTCTCATATTTTTTTTTCTTCCACAAAGCTCATAAACTTTGATTCTTGAGGTATTCTCTCAATAACTGATTAAATATCCTAAGCTAAACTAAGGAATAATATCTCAATTTATTTACATACATAATATACAAACTTACACATATGTCTCTATTTTAAAATATTTTAGCAAAAGATATATCCCAGTTTCATTTTACAGATTTGCATTACTTGGAAGTTGTCTCTTCAAGGAGAGCTTCCAAATTGGATTTTCAAAGAACTGAGGCCTGAGGACCTTGGGACCCCTAAGTTTCCAGCCTAATCTTCTCTGCTACGTTGACGTAGAAGCAAACCTGTTGATAGTAACATGCATGCGTACCTGGTCATCTGAAATTCAGGCTACTATTTATTTTTACTAAAATACGTTTAGAAATGTATTAAGAAACAAGGAAGATGCATGTCTAATAGTCTCAGGAAATGCCTACTCCCTAAATAAAATGAGACATTAAAAATTCCACAGCTGTAGACCCAAGATCTTTGTAAGGCATGGGCAACTTTATAAATCCATAAAAATCTCAACATCTGACCCACTTCATTTTTACAAGAGAAGGGGCTACTACACTGTGAAATATGCATTTTTAAAAATCTGCATTATTCAGAGGCATTAGACAGTTTTATTTCACATTTGTTTCCGCTGTATCCTGCTTGACTGGCAGCCTGGAGCACCTGCTCCTACAGCTCTGCTCCTGGCAGCACCCAGCGCGCCTCAGTCCTCAGGAAAGCGACCCGACCTTCTACTCAAACTGCCGAGACAATGCTGCCATCTACCGTTCACTGCCCAGAATGTGCTGGTTTCCCCTCATAAGCAATGCCCAGTGAAATTTGATAAAATCAAAAACTGGGGACTGTTACGTTTTCATAATTTTTTTCTGGACAATAAATTAATTTTACTCACAATTGTGGTATCTTAATTTTCTCCTACATAAGATAGATTTTTTCTAATTAAAATTTCTTTGGCTGGGGCGGAGCGACAACCCAGTTGGTAGGACGTTTGCCTTACACGCGGGGTCGACCAGGGTTCGATCCCCAGCATGCCATGGGGGCCCCAGCACATCCAGGAGTAATTCCTGAGTGCAGATCCAGGAATAACCCCTGAGCACCCCTGGGTGTGACTCAAAAAAGCAAAATTAATAATTAATTGATAATAATAATTATTATTTATTATATTAATAATAATTAACATAATTAATAATGATATATTATAATAATTATTATTATATCACAGACATGGGGCAGAGCTGCTACTGGCTCTCCCCTGTGCCCAGCCGCTCACGAGGCACCCAGGAGGGATGGCAGGTTCTAGCCCTGACCTGCCACCCCAGCAGAGCCTCACAACAAGCCAGATGACCCCCCACTCCATGAGGACCTCCATTTTCCACATCTGACTTCCCCTTTGTCAAAACTCCACCCAGCAGACCAGCCTATCACAGCCCGGCTCATCGAGATCCACCCTGCTGCAGTCTTTTTTAATCTGGCCCAGGTATGCTGATCCAGAGACAGACATGGGGCAGAGCTGCTACTGGCTCTCACTGTGCCCAGACGCTCATGAGGCGCCTGGGAGGGGATGGCAGGTTCTAGCCCTGGCCTGACATCCCCTGCAGAGCCTCACAACAAGCCAAAGCTAAACGACCCCCCCCCACTCCATGAGGACCTCCATTTTCCTCATTGGACTTCCCTCGCCAGAACTCCACCCAGCAGACCAGCTTATCACAGCCCGGCTCGAGATCCACCCTGCTGCAGTCTTTTTCATCCGGCCCAGGTATGCTGATCCAGAGACAGACATGGGGCAGAGCTGCTACTGGCTCTCACTGTGCCCAGCCGCTCACGAGGCGCCCATGATGGATGGCAGGTTCTAGCCCTGGCCCGCCACCCCAGCAGAGTCTCACAACAAGCCAGACGACCCCCACTCCATGAGGACCTCCATTTTCCACATTTGGACTTCCCCTCGTCTGAACTCCACCCAGCAGATCAGCCTATCACAGCCTGGCTCATGCTGCTGCAAGCTGCCGCGCCGGTTCATCAATAAATGCTGGATTTTGATATGACTATTAGAGTATGCTACCTGCACGGCACAGCCTGGCAAGCTACCCGTGTCGTATTTGATATGCCAGATACCAGTAACAATTATAGACCTCATTCCCATGACCTGATGGAATGGATTTGAGGCTCTTTATGTTCCTGGAGCAAGCAGGTGCCCTTGCGCTCTACTTGCACTGAGACAGGTCATATGGAGATGTTACTGGTGCCTGCTCGAGCAAATCGATGATGAACGGGAAGACAGTGATACAGACAGTGAATAATAATAATAATAATAACTTTTTTACTTGTCTTCCCGTTGATCATCGATTTGATCGATGCACCAGTAACATGGATCGGGCACCAGTAACATCTCCATACATCCTGTCACATGCAAGTAGAGCCCAAGGGCATCTAAAAGCTCTGCTCCAGGAAAAAAAGCTCAAACCATTCCATCAGGTCATGGGAATGAGGTCTATAATTGTTACTGGTATTTGGCATATCAAATACGACACGGTAGCTTGCCAGGCTCTGCCATGCAGGTGAGATATAATGATAATGATGATAATAACAATAATAATAATAATGATAATAATAATAAATAATAATAATTTATTTGGCTTACTAATGATTTACAATATCTTCAATTTTTTGTTTTGGTTTGAGGCCACACTTGATGATGCTCAGGGCTAGCATCTAGGAAAGTGGCCATGAGTCACTCGCAGATAGGGATTGGTGGACCATCTGTGGTACCCAGAATCGAACCCAGGTTGGCTGCAAGGAAAGCATCCTACCCACTGTGCTATGTTATCTCTCCAGCCCCAACACCCATCAATCTAGGGAGTACAGTCTGACACCTCTCTCTATATATACATTCTCAACCTACATCCAGAGTTCTAGTGCCATTCCCCTTTATAAAGTGATGTGGTTTCAATAGAAGCTGTATCTCCTATTTAAAGTTTTAAGTCTTTAAACATTAACTTCATAGTTCACATTTTTCTGAATATTGTTTCCATATGACCTACATTTCAACTATTTTCTTTGTACAATACAACATAACAAAACATTAAAATAATTATGCATATTGAATTTTAATTTATTTCTATCCAATGAATCCCAAATTCAGAAAATTTTAGAACTGTATATTCAAGAGAAGAGCTGAAATTAGTCCTTAAAATAATGTTTTTTTATTGAATCATCACGTGATAGAACATTACAAAACTGGGGCCGGAGTGATGGCCCAGCGGGTAGGACGTTTGCCTTGCACGCGGCCGGCCTGTGCCAGCCTGGGTTCGATCCCCGGCATCCCATATGGTCCCCCGAGCACCGCCAGGAGTAATTCCTGAGTGCAGAGCCAGGAGAAACCCCTGAGCATTGCCGGGTGTGACCCAAAAAGCAAAAAAAAAAAAAAAAAAACATTACAAAACTGGACCGGAGCGATAGTCCGGAGGGTAGGGTGTTTGCCTTGCATGCGGCCGGACCCAGGTTCGATCCCCGGCATCCCATATGGTCCCCTGAGCACTGCCAGGAGTAATTCCTGAGTGCAGAGCCAGGAGTAACCCCTGAGCATTGCCAGGTGTGACCCAAAAAGCAAAAAAAAAAAAAACCACTTCATGGTTGGGTTTCAGTCACACAGCATTCCAACACCCATCCCTCCACCAGTGCACATTTCCACATTTCCCTGCACCAATGTCTCCAGGTTCCCTCTCCCCACCCAGGTTCCCTCTCCCCACCCCCCCACATCCCTCCCAACCTGCTCTATAATGGCAGACTTCTCTTCCTCCATTTCCTCCTCCTAGTCCTCCTCCTTCTTCTCCTCCTCCTCCTTCCTCTTCTCTCTCTTTCTCTTTCTCTCTCTCTCTTTTGTATATTGTGGCTGAAATTAGTCTTGATCACTTGATCACATGACATTCCCCGTTATTTGTCGATTTGCTCGAGCAGGTGCCAGTAATGTTTCCATTTGACCCTATCAGGTGCCAGTGTAGCCCAATGGCATCTGCTTGCTCCAGGAATACGAAGAGTCTCAAACCATTCTTCAGGGTCTTAATGAAGAAGTCTGACCATAGGAATTTTACCAAAGCCTAGAAATAAGGATATAAATTTATCAAAAATTTCTTTTCATCTCTAATTTAGAATAAGAAAATACCCACTAGATAGTCTCATGTCTTCAAAACACAGTTTTTCCCATTCTTATTGTTATTGCTATAAATCAGTAACACTAGTGCATTGCTCCAGTTGTCTTCTGGACTTGAGTGAATTCAATCTTGAATTCTAGAGTAAAAATCTGAGTCTTATGCTCAGTCATTTAAAGATATTTTAATGTTTAATTCTATTTTAGGTTATTATAACATTATTGACGTTGTTTATAGGAATGTTCATATTGTTTTCTAAAAAAAGGCTGAACCACTTGGCATACCCACCAATAATGAATGAGAGTCCCTTTCTTCCTGTATCCAACCAGCATTGGTTGTTCTTCTTTTCGATGTGTGTCAGTTTCTGTGCCATGAGGTAATGTCTTATTCTTGTTTACATTTGCATCTTCCTCATACCATACGGTCCCCCGAGCACTTCCAAAAATAATTCCTGAGTACAGAGCCAGGAATGACCCAAAAAGCATCGCCTGAGCATCACCAGTATGACCCCAAAAGCAAAAGTAAATGCAGTGTGGGGTCCTTGACTCTTTACTGACGATGTTCTGGGGTCTAGGGGCCAAGAGATGACTCTAGTCTAGTAAATACTAAGCTTGCAATTATGAGATCCTGGGTTCAATCTCTGGCCTCATCACAACTGACAACCGCACAGTATTCGCCTGAACCCCACCAGGAGTGATCCCTGAGCACAGAGCCAGGAGTATGCCGTAAGCGCAGTCAGCTGTGGTCCCAAAACAAAACAAATTTGCAGGGGCCGGAGCGATATCCCAGCGGGTAGGGCGCTTTGCCTTGCGCGCCGGCCCATGCCGGCAGGGCTTCGATCCCCGGCATCCCATATGGTCCCCGAGCACCGCCAGGAGTGATTCCTGAGTGCAGAGCCAGGAGTAACCCCTGAGCATCGCTGGGTGTGACCCAAAAAGAAAAAAAAAATTTGCTTCTTTCTTGGGGGATCATATCTTGTGGTGATGGGAGATACTCTCGGCAAGATGAGCTCAGGGAACCATGTGGTGCTGGGGAGAAAACCCACAAAGCCCTTGCCCAGCACCCCAAAATAAGTGTTTTAATAAACATAAAGCACCGAGGGGTTGGAGAGGTCGTATGGTGTTAGCCTTGTATGCAGAGGAACTGGTGTGATCCCTGGCAATGCATAGCACCCCCCCGCCCCTTGCACGGCCCTGAAAAATTCTGAGCAAAGAGTCAGCAGTCCCCCAACACCACTGGGTGTCGACCCCTCGAAATAACACTAAGATTAAATAATAAAGAACCCAGGTGACCTTTAAAAAAAAAAGAGCATTTTTTATCTGCTTTTTGTCATTTGAATTTCTTCTTTGGGTAAGTTTCTATTCATTTCTTCTCCCCACTTTTTATAGAGTTGGATACTATTTCCTTGTAAAGTTCTACCAGTGCCTTATTTATATTTGATATTAAGCTCTTATCAGATCTTATTGGGTAAATAATTTTTCCAATTTCGTGGACTGGAAAAGATAAACCAATAGGTTTAACTTTGCTTCAACTTGCGTGGTCAATGGTGTTTCATTATTGAAGATTCCTTCAGCTTCAATGTCATGGAGGGTCTGCCTCCATTTTCCTCTATGTACCTTATGGATTCACGTCTAATACTGTGGTCTTTAATCCATTTTTATCTGACCTTTGTGCATGGCATTAGAAAGAGGTCTGAGTTTACTTTCTTCACGTAGCTGCCCAGTTTTCCCAGCACATTTGGTGAAGAAGCTTCCCATCTGCACTTCATATTTCTTGCTCCCTTATCAAAGATTAAGGGATCATATATTTGAGGCTCTGTGTCCGGATATTCAGCTCTATTCCATTGATCATCAGGTCTGCCTTTATTTCAGTACCTTGCTGTTTTAATTAAGACTGTTTTATAGTTCAGTTTGAAGTTGAGGAAGGTAATGTCTCCCATCTTATTTTCCAAGGATTGCTTTCACTGTTGATGGTGGTTTGTTCTTTGATATGAATTTCAGGAATGCCTTATCTATTTCTTTGAAAAAAATGTCACGGGTAACCTAATAGGGACTGCATTGAATCTATATAAAGCTTTGGGGAGTATTGCCATTTTCACCATGTTAATCCTCCTAAACCATGAACAGGGAATGCGTCCCCATTCCCTCCATTCTGGTGCCCTCTTTTATCTCTTGAAATAGTATTTTGTAGTTTTCTTTGTATAGAGACTTTATCTCTTAGTTTAGTTTATTCTGATTTACTTTATTTTGTGAGGGTAAAATTGTGAATGGATTGTTTTATTAAATATCACTGTATTCTTTTTCATTACTTACATATAGGAAAGCCATGTACTTTTTGAGTATCAAATTGTAACTTTCCACTTTACTATACCGATTTTTTGTTTTTAGGAGCTTTTTTGGTAGAGACTTTAGGGTTCCCTAAGTATAGTATCATGTCATATGCAAATAGTGATAGCTTGACTTCTTTCTTACCTGGATGCCCTTACTATCTTTTTCTTCCCTACTTGCCAACTACTTCCCATTACTATATTGAATAGAAAAGGCAAGAATGGGAAACTTTGTCTTGTCCCTAATCTTACAGGAAGTCTTTGAGATTTACCCCATTGAGAATATTGCTTGCTGTGGGTTTGTGGTAGATAGCTTTGACTATATTGAGGAAAGTTCCTTCACTACCATTTTGTTGTATTTTTATCATTAATTGGTACCAGATCTTGTCAAATGCTTTCTCTGCATCTATTAATCTGATCATATTTTTTTATCATTTTTATTGATAAAAATGATATTTTTATTTATGTTGATTGGCTTGCTAATGTTAAACCATTCCTGCATCCCTTAGATGATCTTGGTCATGGTGTATGATCTTTTTGATTAGTTGTTGAATTCTATTTGTTAGTATTTTGTTGAGGACCTTTGCCTCTGTGTTCATCAGAGATATTAGCCTGTAATTCTCTCGTTCTCTCTCTCACACACACACTCTCTCTCTTTCTCTGTCTTTCTCTTTATCTCTCTCTCTCTCTCCTTTCTTCCCACTTTCTTTTTGTGGTCTTCCCCTTACTCTCTTTTTGTGGTGTCTCTGCTTTGGGTCTCAGGGTGCTATTTCCCTCATAGAAATTGTCAGGGTGGGGAGTGATACTACATTGGATAGAGCAGTAGCCTTTCATGTGGATGGCCTGGATTTGATCCCTAAAAATTTTATGGTACCTCAAACACTGCATGAGTGATACCTAAGTGCAGAGTCAGTAGCAAGCCCTGAGAAATTCCAGGTGTGACCCAAAAAAGCAAAAAAAGAAAAAAGGAATTTGCATTTTTATGTTTATTGCAGCACTATTCACAATAGCCAGAAACTAGAAACAACCTAGGTGTCAAAGAAGAGACCACTGGATAAAAAAAAATCTTTGGTACATCTACACCGTGAAATACTACACAGTCACCAGAAAAAAAATTAAATCATGAAATTCACTTATAAATGGACGGATATGGAGAGTGTCATGCTGAGCCAGGTCTAAACTCCTGGTCCAAATTCTCTTTGGTTAGCTCATATAGTTAGCTTAAACAATACAATGGGACCCAGGATAGCTCCAAGGCATAAAATCCTATCTGGCAGGTGTGAGGTCATAAGTTTAAGAACCAGCATAACCCCTGGGCACAGAGTACAACCCTCGAAGTTCTGCTGTTTGGGACCCTGAGCAGCACAATGATCTCCAGCCTGCTGATCAAGTGTGCAAGTACTGCAGCTGAAATGAAGTAAGAACAGGGCAGACAGGAGTGTGACCTTGCTGAGCATGGGTAAAAGCACTGCCGTGACCCTGGAGTGTACAACAACCAGAGCATGCATGAGCTCAGATAAAGGAGTGATTATCCCCAGTGAGCTCATGTACAACCACCTCAGTCAGTCACACAGTCCCCAAAAAGCACCACAACCAAATGTGCAAAGCCCACAACCAGGGATGTGTACAACCTGGAGTCATCACAACAACAGAGGGGGAAAGGAGAAAAACAAAACCTGAACAATAATAGAGCAGGGCCGGAGCGATAGTCCAGTAAGGAGAGCATTTGCCTTGCATGTGGATGACCAGGGTTTGATCCCCAGCATTCCATATGCCCCCGAAGAACTTCCAGGAGTAATTCCTAAGTGTAGAGCCAGGAGTAACTCTAGAAAGCAAGCAAGCAAGCAAGCAAGCAAGCAAAGCAAGCAAAATGGCCATTGATAATTTACCATGATTGCTGTTAATGGCTATCTTGGGAAACAGAATAAAGAATGGGACATGTGGGCTGGAGAGAGTACAGTGGTGAGTGCACTTGTGTGGCAGGTGACCCCAGTTTAATACCAAGCACACAGTTTCACTAGCACCACCAGGAGCAATACTCCATCAGAGAAACAGGTGCAGACGCTGACACTGTGGCCCCCAAATCCAACTTCTGTCCCAAAACAGTAATGTTACTGTATCATCACTTGTTATCACTTGTGTCGCTTGTCTTCCCATTGTTCATTGATTTGCTCAAGCAGGTACCAGTAACATCTCCATTTGTTGGGAATGAGGTTCATTATTGTTAGTTTTTGGCATATTGAATACACCACGGGTAGCTTGCCAGGCTCTGCTGTGGCTCTGGGTTCATCCCAGGGACCCAGTAATTATGAAGAATATTCTAATCATTTTTTTTTTTTTTTTTTGCTTTTTGGGTCACACCCGCGATGCTCAGGGATCACACCAGGCGATGCTCTGCACTCAGGAATTTCTCCTGGCGGTGCTCAGGGGACCATATGGGATGTCAGGGATCGAACCTGGGTTGGCTGTGTGCAAGGCAAACGCCCTACCTGCTGGACTATGGCTCTGGCCCCATACGTAAATCATTTTTAAATGCATTTTTTACCCTCCCCTACTCCATGGGGCCCACCATTTTCCACATCCGGACTTCCCTCTTGTCACAACTCCACCCAGCAGACCAGACAATCACAGCCGGAATCATCGACAGCCACCCTGCATCAGTTTTTTTCCAATCCGGCCCAGGTATGCTGAACCAGAGACTCTCAGACATGGGGGCAGAGCTGCTACTTGCTCTCCCTGTGCCCAGCTGCTCATGAGGTGCCCGGGAGGCATGGCGGGTTCTAGCCCTGGCCTGCCACCGCAGCAGAGCCTCACAACAAGCCAGACCAACCTCCCCTACTCCATGGGGCCCGCCATTTTCCACATCCGACTTCCCTCTCGTCACAACTCCACCCAGCAGACCAGACTATCACAGCCCAGCTCACGCGGTCAGCTTGGCGGCTGCACAGTTCATCAATGAATGCTTTATTTAGAGGTGACTACAGCAGTATGCCACCAGCACTGCAAGCCTGGCAAGCTGCTCATGTAGTATTTTATATGCCAAATACCAGTAACATTTATATTAGGTCATTCCCGTGATCTAATATAATTGTTTGAGGCTCTTTATGTTCCTGGAGCAAGAGGATGCCTTTGGGTTCTACTAGCATGAGACAGGACATATGGAGATATTACTGGTGCCCACCCACTCTAGCAAATAGATGATTAACGGGAAGACAGTGATAGTGATAGTGAAATGCATTTTTTCCTAAAGGTAGCTTTCGGGCTAAGGACATAGCTCAAAGGACAGAAGAACATACTTTGCACACCAGAATACGTATTTGATACCCATCACTCTTGGGAATGGCCTCCCAAGCGCCTAGTCAGGAGTAGACTCTGAGCACCACCAGGTGTGGCCCCCAAATCAGAAAAGAATAAAATTAAAGAGTTCATCTCTCATCCAAACCTGCTTTTGATTTCTAAGTTTGAATGCAAGATTAAATTAAAATCTCTTATGGTCCCTGGCATCCCATATGTCCCCCGAGCACCGCCAGGAGTGATTCCTGAGTGCAGAGCCAGGAGAAACCCCTGAGCATTGCCGGGCATGACCAAAAAGCAAAATTAATTAATTAATGAATTAATTAAAATCTCTAAGTAAGATCAAATTTGGTTATGTTGCTCTTAGAAAAATTTTTGCACAGATATAAGTCTAGAGTCTAGTAAAGACTGAGTGCTGTAGTTTTCGTTTTTGAGTGACCATAAATTGCAAAGTCATGTATGCTACTGTGTTGGGGAATGCCGCCGGGTCCCCGACAGTGTCAGGGCAGAAGTTTTCTTCTACCTCCGAGGGCGCCGGGAGAGCAGATGAAAACTCACGAGTCCGGTGCAGTTCCAAAAGGCTTTTAAGGGGCTGGAGGGATAGCCCAGAGGGTAGGGCGTTTGCCCTTAGCGGCCGGCCATGCCGGCCGGGTTCGATCCCTGGCATCCCATATGGTCCCCTGAGCACCGCCAGGAAGTAATTCCTGAGTGCAGAGCCAGGAGTAACCCCCTGAGCATTGTCGGGTGTGACCCAGAAAAGCAAAAAAAAAAAAAAAAAGGCTTTTAATAGTACCAAAAGCTCTTCCACAGCACTCCAATATAATGAACAAACTTTAGCTCTGGTCCGAACTTAGACCATACAAAAGAGTCTAAGTCTCCCACCAAAGAGAGAGGATCTCACCCGAGCTGAGTCCTACCCAGAAGAAGGAGCAAAAGGCCAAAGAGCAAAAAGCCAAAAGCCGAAAGCTAAAAGGCCCAAAAAGGTGAAGCGTCCTCAAGTCAGCCCCTTATATACACCAAAGTAATCCAATCAGGAGGATCATGTCAACAAAGAACTCTAAACAGAGTGTAGTGCCACACCCTATTGCAGGTATAAACAAAGGTTATGCCAAGGTCTAATCCTTTCTACCAAGATTATCTCTTATGTAAAACACTGGAGAGAGAGGGCTGATATAAAGTAATACATCTTAACTTCATGAGCTTCATGTAATCTAGATGGTACCCACAAGGTCCTTCTTATTATTATCTGCACCAGGGTGATTCTGAGTATCTTGTTCTCCTGTACTGAAAGGGTCACACTAGCCTGCTTAGAGCAAACTAGTATGATCCTTCCTATAGTCTTCCTATAGTCTCAACGTAGCCAGGGTGGTAGTCTCCTGGTAAATTCTAACTGTCCCATGCTGGGTGCAGTGGGTATAAAGAGGAGCTGTGCCCAATCTAGAAAACAGAAGTCTTCGTAGATGTATAAGTCAGAAGTTATTCAATCAAGGTGACTGCTGTAACTGCCACACCCTCTAGCAGTGTTTACATAAAAGAGAGGTCTCATTAGAATGAACCTTGGCTTAAATAAGATTAAGCTGGGAGTGGGCAAAACAACAAAGTTCCCAGGTTAGCTAAACCTGTCCTCCAACACTACTGCTTCAGGCATAGCATGATACAACAACGGTCCCTTTGCCAGTGTCCACTACCCTGCACCAATGTCCTGTTTCTCTCCCATTCTACTTCCTGCCTCTGTAGAAGTGCCTTTTTATCTTTTACACTGTGCTCTATGATAGTGTTACTGATTGGGTATCATGCTGATCACTGTGGCACCTTTCAGCACCCCTTCTCCTCCAGAGACCCCTTGCCTCCACCATGCCTTAGTGTCCTAACTGCCTTGCTCCACCCCAGCCTCAATGGCAAACCTCCACTGAAGACCAGATCAATTGAGTGATTTTGTATCAATAAAATACCATTTATGATGCAACTCTCTGAACATCAGGAAAATAACTACTACTGCATTCTACTCAGTGCAATGAAAGTGAATCAGTCAGGGACTAGACTGATAGTACAGTGGGTAGGGAGCTTGCTTTGCGTGTGGCTGACCTGGGTTCAATTCCTGGTACTACATATAGACACCTGAACCCACAAGGAGTGATCCCTGAGCACCACCAGCTGTGACTCAAATCATCTCTACGAAAAAGAAAAAAAAGTGAGCCACTCAGTTAACAATTTACTTGGGGCTAAGACAGAACTCAAAGGGCTGGAGTAGGGGCGGGTGATAGCCCAGCGGGTACGGTGTTTGCCTTGCATGCGGCCGGCCCATGCCAGCCTGGGTTCGATCCCGGCATCCCATATGGTCTCCCGAGCACCGCCAGGAATAGTTCCTGAGTGCAGAGCCAGGATTAACCCCTGATCATCACCGGTGTGACCCCAAAACCAAAAAAAAAAAAAAAAAAGGGCTGGAGTAAGCCTAGCATGCACAAGGCCCCAGGTGTGATCCCCAGCTTTGCATGGTCTCTCAAGCACTGCCGTGTACAGCTCTGATGTTTCCCAGCACTGCTGGGGAAGGTCCCAAGACAAACCCAGGATGGAAAATGTTCATTTTTGCTATGTCCAACTAATGTTTTATAACATCAATTGCTGATCTTCCTAAATCAATATGAATGATAACACCATCACTTTTTAACATTTTAATGGTGTGAATTCATTAAATCCTGATCATATTTTCCCTCTCTACTCTCTCTTCTCTTCGGGCCCTTAACTCTTCTCTTACCACTTGCTTTTGAGACTTTTTCATTTACAGCCAATAAACACTGAAAGTTCACATTGCCAATCAGCCCAAGGGTTCCGGGATTCCTAGGCCGGGCAGGCTCTGCTTCAGCAAAGGCCTGCTGCTGCCCACTGCTCCAATAGAGCAGACTGGGCACTTGCAGGCACGCAGGCATTTCTTTGAAGAGCATCCTTTTGCTTACCGATTTAATTTTCACTCACCCCCAACATGATACTGAAGGTTACCAAAACGCACATCTGCCCTGCATCATTTGCCAGCATGCCAGATGGTAGCAATGCAAACTGGAATGCTTTGACCAACTTCACATGACGACACCAGGCAGCCATCAAGGTAGTATCAAGTGCGCTCTGTAGGCCTTGATCTTGTAGTCTTAAAATCAAAACAAGTTAATATGCAGTTTCCTCTCCATAGAGGGATGTGAATTCTGCTTCTGCACTATGGCCTGATTCAAGTTAGGTTGTCACTTCTGATATTATTGTAAAGTTTTCTAGACTGTACCTGACAGATATTTAGAAGACAAAATTTTAAACTGGATTTTTATTTCAAAATGTGACTGCGGATTGTGGTACAACATATTTCACTTCCTTTAAAGTCATACGTCTGTTCCCCCTCCCCATATAATGGCACAACTGTGTCCATTTATGGCCCATGTGTGGTTTAAGTACCTCCCAGCAAGACACAACATGTACCCATTTAGCAAAACATCTGCTGAATCCAGAACTCACCAAATAGCCCCAAAACCAAATCTAAAGACAGAGTTTTAAGCATGCAGTCCTTTGCATGTTAATATTTTATTTTCCCCTAATGACTCAAATTTCTTTATGGGCATTTTGCTCCTTTTAACCTGTAAGAGCACTATGATGTGTCACAGGTCTTTTACTCAATATTTCTCCAACAAGCCAACCAGGTACAAACTGGATTTTTATACCCGTTTGCAAATTTCAGTTGGGGGCAGTTTAGTGGAGAAGGAAAATAAAAAAGACAAATATAACATTTGTGTAAGATTTAACTCATATTACTTGCTGTTGGCATGTGTCTCAATAAATAGACTTCAAAAAGAAATCACTGCTGTGTAAAAAGTTTCCGGAATTCATGTGCTTTTTTACTGTTCCCAGGTCACAAAATAGCTTTTAAAATTATTTTTTTAGACTCCTAGAGCTGTGCTCCCCGTATTGTGTTAGGGTAGGTTTCTGTACCCTCCTCCCAAGAGTGAGCTTGGAGGGAAACACCTTCAGACAGATTGGCACCATTCTGGTCTAAAAGGGGCCTGGTTTGAAAGATTCACATTTGTTGCCAGAAAAAAAAGAACATGGGAAATTAAAAGGTCAATAGAGATAGGAGACTTAAGCTGAGGGAGAAAAAAAACCTTCAAATTTAAACAATCCACTAGGGCTGGAGTGATAGTACACCAGATAGGGTGTTTGCCTTGCAGGCTACTGATCCAGGTTCAATCCTTGGCCTCTCATATGGTCCCCTGAGCATGGCCAGGAGTGATTCCTGAGGGCAGAGCCAGGAGTAACCCTGAGCATCACTGGGTATGACCCAAAAAGAAAAAAGTTAAAAACCTAGTCAAGACATGTCTTGTCTTCCTGTTCATCATTGATTTGCTCGAGCGGGCCCCAGTAACATCTCCATATGTCCTGTCTCATGCTAGTAGAGCCCAAGGGCATCTGCTTGCTCCAGGAACATAAAGAGCCTCAAACCATTCCATCAGGTCATGGGAATGAGATCTATAATTGTTACTGGTATTTGGCATATCAGATACAACACGGGTAGTTTGCCAGGCTCTGCCGTGCAGGTGGCATACACTTGTAGTCACCTCTGATCTCCAGCATTTATTGATGAACCTAGCATGAGCCAGGCTGTGATCACCTCTTCTGCTGGGTGGAGTTCTGACGAGGGGAGTCCGCATGTGGAAAATGGCGGCCCTCATGGAGTGGTGGTGTGTGTGTGTGGGGGGGGTCATCTGGCTTCTTGTGAGGCTCTGCTGGGGTAGCGGGCCAGGGCTAGAACTTGCCATCCCTCCCGGGCGTCTCGTGAGCAGCTGGGCACAGGGAGAGCCGGTACCAGCTCTGCCCCATGTCTGTGTGATATATTTTGGAGACGATAATCTCCACAGAGTAGTTTTATGGAAGCACAAATTTGTTTCATGCTGTGTCTCTGATGGTTAGAACAGTGTTCTATGTGAAAGGTACTCAAACATTGTTGGATGAATAAATTTGACTAAGTAGATTAGTTTTTTATGTTTTATTATACCACTATTATACCACATATCTCAAAGTGGTATAATAAAACAAACAAAAAAAAACTAATCGTGGGGGGCTGGAGCGATAGTCCAGCGGCTAGGGCATTTGCCTTGCGCGGCTGGCCTATGCAGGCCCTGGTTCGATCCCGGCATCCCATATGGTCCCCCCAAGCACCGCCAGGAGTAATTCCTGAGTGCAGAGCCAGGAGTGACCCCTGAACATTGCCCGGTGTGACCCAAAAAGAAAAAAAAGAACTAATCCACTTAGTAAGTCAAATTTATTCATCCAACAATGTTTGAGTACCTTTTTACATAGAACTTGTTCTAGCCATCAGAGATACAGCATGAAACAAGTTTGTGCTTTCAAAACCTACTCTGTGCAGATTATCATCTCCAAAACACATCTGTTGCCTTTGAATAGTTCTAAAACCCTATGTAGTGTAATTTCTCTGAATGAGGGCTGAGCAGGAAAAAAAAAAAGGGCAACCAGCTTCTGAACATGACACAAGCAAAAATTACCTCAAAAATCAAACACTACTAAATCTCAGGGCTGGAGCAATAGCACAGTGGGTAGGGCATTTGCCTTTCACTTGGCCAACCAGGGTTTGATCCCTGGCAACCCACATGGTCCCCCAAGCAGTGCCAGGAGTAATTCCTGAGTACAGAGCCAGGACTAACCCCTGTGCATCATCAGGCTTGACCCCAAACATAGCAAAATAAATAAATACAAATTAAACATAGTAAATCTGATGTGTTTCAGGGAGCTTGCGAGGCTACTCTGTGAAGGGGGTTGAAAATAGTTTCAGCAGCTCTGTAACAGGTCTAGGCCTGTCTAAAAGCCTGGGTTGGGGCCGGAGTGATAGCTCAGCAGGTAGGGCGTTTGCCTTGCACACGGCTGGCCCATGCTGGCCCGGGTTCAATCCCGGCATCCCATATGGTCCCCGAGCACCGCCAGGAGTGACTCCTGAGTGCAGAGCCAGGAGAAACCCCTGAGCATCGCTAGGTGTGACCCAAAAAGCAAAAAAAAAAATAAAAGCTCTGGGTTGGGGTATGACCAAACCCTCACTATAATGGAAAAGAAACAAACAAAAAATGGTACTACCCAATGTTAGGGATCAAATCCTTTCTTTTCTTTGATGTGTGGTCATTTCAATTTATTAGTTGTCTATAAAATAACTGCAGCTACCTCAGCTTCCCCAAGCGTATGAAGAAATCACCTCCTCAGTTAAGCACTGTGGACTGACGGTTTTAACAAGATCAAAGGCAAAACCAAGCAGAAGCAGTAAAGCCCAATAACCGTCAGAGAGGAAGAGAAATTATTTCCAGGGCAGCATAGGCTCAGAAAGAGACCATGGGTAATCTCAGCACCTCGGGTGGTCCTCCAGGGAGGAGCAGGAGCGAACCCTCAACATAGGGTTGGGAACAAGCTGAGTACTGCCAGGTGTGGCCCAGAAACGAAATTAAAAAAAAATTTCCAAAGGGAAGCCAACCTGCAACCCAGTGCTTCCCATTGTTTTCCAAAACGTCTCGCGCTCTATCAGCGTCTCACTGCCCTCTGCCCATCATGTCAGAATAGGATCTAACTCTTTTGGGGGGGCACATCCAACTGTACTCAAGCTTGCTCCAGGCCGTCTGTGCTCAGGGACCACTACTGGCAGACTCAAGGGGGAACTTAGAGCGTGCCTAGGATTGAACCTGGGCGGCAACGTGCAGGACACTACACTCATTGGACCATCACTCTAGCGCCCCGATGGGGGTCCTTTTAAGGCGTTTACTTTTACACAAGCACAATTTTACTACATAGGAAATTTGGTCACATAATTTTCTTAAACTTTTATTAGAGGCACTTAAATTCTAATGCTGTACTTAGAACTATATTTTTTTAACATTTTCTTACTACAAAAAAGACTAAAAAGGAAAAATAAAACAAAACATTTCCCCAAAATAAACATTAAATCGGTGCAATCATTGTGAATTATTTTCTAACAAAAAATGAGATTTTCAGGCCTGAAACATAGTACCATGAGCAAGTTGCTTGCCTTGCACACAAACTCAGCAGGTTCAAATCAGTTATCACATATGGTCCCATTAAGCTCTGCCAGGAGGCGACCCCTGAGCATAGAGCTGGTGTGGCAGAAAAAAAGCAAGCTTTCTAGAACCTAAGGCGCTAGTGGGGCCACAGGAACATCACCAGGGTCTCTACCATCCTATTTCCCAACTTTGAGAGCACGAGAGCATCTTTTCTGGCAGTTTCTTCCTGACAGTATCATTTAAGAATAGCAAGATCAATAATCAGCAAACATGGACCAAATGTTTCAAAGCTTAAAAATTGTCTTTCAAGTACAAATAGGGTAAGATCACCCTTCTCCCATTTTTAACACTCTCCAGACATGGTACAATTATCATGAAGGCACTAATTAGTATTTGTAGGACTAGTTAAAAAAAAACTGGACCAAGGAGGGCCAGAGCGATAGAGCAGGTAGGGCGTTTGCACCCCCAGCATGCCTGGTGGTTCCCCAGCACCACCAGGAGTGATTCCTGAGTGTAGAGCCAGTGGTGACCCAAAATGAAAAAAAAGAAAACCTGGAAAACGAGAGCAGGTACAGGCAGATGTTGAGTTCACGGACACCTGCTAAATTTGATCCCTGGCAAAATGGAAGATGTGTGATGCATGAACTATATATAACCCCAGAGAACTGCACACCAATGAAATTTGTATGAGCAGACCCAAGGCGCAACATCCTGTCAAGGCACCAAGGTTGGAAGCCCAAGACAAGCATGCCTCCACTAGTCTTCACAACTCAGAAGTTGGACTGTCTTCTTACATGGCTGACCCAGGCTTGGGTGTTCCCCACTAGCCCCTAAAATTCTGAGATCACTTGAAGTCATTTTTAGTGCAGAGCCAGGAGTAAGCTGTTGGGTGTAACTCTAAAACGATGAACCCAAAAAAGGACTATTAGGCAAGATAGCTCAATGGGTTGGAGCACATGCTTTGCATGAGTTCCAAATTCCGCCAGCACATGGTTCCCATGGGCACCTTCCATGACCCCTAAATCCCAAAGCAAAAAAAAAAAAGCTGAAGCAACTAAGCAGTTCAAATTTAGGTGTACTTATGCTTCTGATAAAGTTAAAGTCTAAGCTAGGCGACTGAAAAATCAAAATTGAGGTCTGGATGTCTATCTTGCATGCTACTTGAATTGTTAACATCTGTAAAGCCCAAGCACTAATTGGTCAGTTACTCTTCCAACTGGACCTCAATATTCCCTCGGCTCCTGGCACTGTCAGACATTGCCCACCAGGTTTTCTCCAGTATAATGAAGTCTTAATAAGCTCCACTACTCTCCCAAGACATGTTTTAACTACCACTAGTTTCTTCCAGGGTGCCAGCGAATGACTTTGGGGTTGCAATGGCTTGTTTCCCCTATGTTGGCTAAAGACTCTTTCCTTTTAGGAATTCGGACCAAGGGCCACTGAAAGCTGGCTTGTCTGAAGTATTCCTTCAGTTAGAAAAAAGTGAACCTCTATATTCAACTTTTAGTAACTGTTTCATCTTTCTGAAGACAGCCTCATAACTTCCTATGGACACCCTGGTTTCCTTGCTCAGAGCCCCACTAGCCCTGACCATAGAGGGCATGATACCTAATTTGTTACCTACCTCCCCATATCAGCCACTAATGACTGAAACTGCCTTAGCATGCTTTAAGAATGGCACTGCGGGCAGGCGATAGCCCAGCGAGTAGGGCGTTTGCCTTGCGCAGCCAGCCCATGCTGGCCGGGTTCAATCCCGGCGTCCCATATGCTCCCCTGAGCACCGCTAGGAGTGATTCCTGAATGCAGAGCCAGGAGAAACCCCTGAGCATTGCCGGGTGTGACCCAAAAAGCAAAATAAAGAAAAAAGAATGGCACTTTAAACTACTAGATGAATAGATATCATTTCTGGACTTGCAGTGACAATAACTATGACGAACACACAATTGTTATGTAACTCACCATCATAGTTAAGTACCAACCATCAGTGAACAGATGCCTCTTCTACACTAGTATAAATGTATAAAAAAATTTTTTTTTTTGCTTTTTTGGGTCACACCCGCAACGCTCAGGGGTTATTCCTGGCCCTGCAACTTAGGAATTACTCCTGGCAGTGCTCAGGGGACCATATGCGATGCCGGGGATTGAACCCATGCCAGCATAGACCAGCAGTGTGCAAGGCAAATGCCCTACTAGCTGGGCTATTGCTCCGGCCTCCAAAAAATCTTAATTTTAACAGGTATTTCAATTTGTACCAATCACATATATAATCACAGGCATATTAAAGCTTAATAAAATGTTATTCTTAAATAGAAATTTTCCTTTGAAAAGCCAAATGGTTCCAGTCAGCGTCAGTAAACTACTCTAAAATGCACGAGCTGACTTTGCTGTTCGCATTTAAAGGCAAATATTTGTCTCGAACTTGCAAAAGCAAATAAACCAATGATTTAAAGACACCAACCCTTCCTGGCCCTCTCCATAATCCTGCCACTGTGACCCAGGACTTGATTCCATTCCTTCTGTGTGATGCTGTAGCGCCACAACCACTTTTAAAGCAGACTCTCACCTAGAAACCCGAAAGAACTCATGCTGCCACGTTACTCTGCCAGTGAGGTCTGGGGAGCTTATCCACTGCCCCAAATAAATCAACAAATGAGAAAGCCAAAATTCTTATTTATTTCTTGCATTTGAAGTATTCCTCGATGACATCCTTGGCTTGTGATTCTTTGCCATAGTCCTTAAAAAAAAATAAAAAGGATTGCTTTCCAACACATAAAAACTCCAAATTGTTTAAAATGCGATGTCCCATGAGATTACATGTCAGCAAAATATAAGAACCCAAGAGCTTATGTGAGAATACATCATCTAACTTTTGTAGCCACTTTCAGGGACCCTAACAACCTCAATGTCGTTAAGGCTCGTACCGTGGCTTTATTATCGCCAGCCATTTCTAAATTTCTGCCAACACATAAGCAAGCAGATTTATTTGCTGGCTGCACTATGTTTTGCTTTGCAAACCTGCAATCCTAGACTAACCCAACTTCCCCCAGTTTGGAGTTTAGATATGCTGCCACCTAACACAATCTTCATCCAGAGAAATTCTTACCTTAACCACAACACAACTGCATCCAACCACTTTTCGGGGTTTCCCTTCTCGGTCGATTTTGCAGAGGCCGACCCATTCCCCTAGTTTCTTGTTGTCATCAACCTATGGGGGAGATACATCAAGCCAGTAAGTCAGTAAGTCAGCACACATCAACAGCCAACAAGCTCAACCCAGAAGGGAAGCTGTTGTCAGATTGGGTGACATGGCAATTTCCTCACAGCAGTTCAGTAGAGGGAGCCAGTTGTCATCATGCACAGCAACCACTGCTTTATAGCCACGTGAAAATCAAACCTGTTTTCTAAAAGTGTAATTTTCAAGCAGCTATATGCACACTTTCAAGCCATCAAACACCCAGATCCTCCGATGTGCAGCATACCTTAATTAGGTTGATCTGGTGTTCAGCACAAAGCGCCTCCACCAACTTGACATACATAGGCTCATCACAGTTGGAGGCAAGCACACAAAGATGGGCTTGACGCCTGAAATACAAAATCCAGAACCCGTCAGTTCTAGATTCCCCTCCCCTACAGGTCACAACACAACCCACGTTGCTCACGCCCCACCAGAATACAAGCAGTACATTCGGATTACGAAATATGTATTCTCATGGCTAGCATTACAAACACCCCCAGGGTGTAAGCACAGGTTCCCTACCAGATCCCAGAAACTTCTAACAAGATACACTATACCAGATACGGAGACCTGGCTTTTAACAAAGCCTTCCACTTCCTTTGTTCAGCTCAGACAGTTTAGCCATTTCTAATAAAGCCCGAACCCTAAACCAGATAGCCAAATGTCTGCACTTCTAATAACCTCCAAGTGTTTGGCTTCTCAACAGTTCAGCATGGACTTCAGGTTAGGGTTAGGTTTTTAAAAAGTAGTTTCAAATACCCTGTAGTATTGAGTAGCTCTCACTTTTGTCCTCCGCATGAAATTGGTTCTGCAGCCCACAGGTTTGTCAGACTGTACAGGTTTCACCCATGAACGGAGTGAAGGGGTATCCGACAATAATTTTAAGTCATCATTCAAACACTGTAGCTGTAAAACTTTTGATTAACAAGAGCTTATTCCCACTCCAACCGAAACCCCACCAACTCGGTGGGCTTCCTCCAAGGTCTGATACCTTTTAACTACGTTTCCTGCCGGGCGGGAAGAACTTTTGTGCTACCACCACCGTCAAACTTGACGCTTCCGTCCCTCGGCTGCCGCTTTGCTCCGGTCGCAACACCCCACAGTACTGAGACCGAGACACGTACTTGTCTAAGGCTTTGGCAGCTTCGCGGATTCCACGTGCCAGGCCATCGTGGATGAGGGCGGTCTTGAGCACCTCTTGTAAGGCGGTATTCACGTCCATTACACCTCCAGCAGCAATGCTAAGGACACACGGACAGCCCATCAGCAACACGGACGCCGACCCCTCCCCAGCTCATCCGCCCCCAAACCACCGTCGTGCCCGCGCTCACCCTTCCTCGGCCATGGCGGGGATTACGGGTGGAGCCGAATCTTGAACGCACTGTGTTAAGACACACGGGAGACTTAAGTTAGAGATCTGGCTTGGCTTAAACGATGATTATGCTGGATTCAAACTAGAAAACAACAACCCGCATGAGGGCACCACCACCCTCGCCCAGATCAACTCACCCCAAGCGTCCGCCTCCGCGCAATTCCGCGGCGGCAGGGGAAAAGGCCGCCGCAGCCCGCATGACGGTATTTAAGGCGGCCGGAAGCCCCTGGGCGCATGCGCACTGCCTCCCAGGAAAGGGGTGGCTTTAGCGGTGCCGGTTCGCAATTTCTGTTTCCGGGAGGAGGCGCTCTTGAGGCTAGGAAGCTTCAGCCCCGGCTTGGGCGTGTGCTCCGCGAAGCAGGCGCTACACGGACAGCCACAAACGGCCTTTCCCGCTGTGGGCGTGGCCTGAAGAGGCCCCGAGAGCTCGTTGTTACGGAGCGGGAGAAGGAAGCGCAAGGGACACGTGCGTGGTCTAATCGTCCCCTGGTTTAAAGTCAGTTTGCACACGTAGTTGCCATTTCCTGTTTCCTCCGTCTTTTCTGGTCTGCATCACTTCTTTCTCATCTTCTAAGAGTTCGTGAATGTGTCAGCGTGTGAGTGATCGCTCTCTGGGAGTGTGTATTTTCCTTAAAAGTCCTTAAAAGTTTTTGCTTGGCGCATCGCAATTGCACCTTTGTGGCAAGGTGTTAGTGAAGTGGGGCCTCCGTCTGTTTGTTGGTTCTGTCTGCTTTCTGAGTGTGTTTGATCCCATATGAAGAGGGTTTTATTTACCCTAGGCTAGTCCCTGAATCTGTCATCCTGCGCAAATCCGGGTCTGCATTTAAATCATGTGCACAGCACAAAGATTGGGTCGGCCAAAAGAGAGTTGAAAATCGAAAAAATCCAGGTATTGGTTTTGCATGGTTTGTGGAATCAGAGCACTCCATAAAGACTTCTGAAAGCAACATTTTAAAATTTTGCAATGATTGGCCACTTCCTCACCCACGTTTCCAGCACAAATACCCTTAAATACAGCCAAATAAAGCTACTTTCTGTCCACTAGGCAATTTTTAGGCTTTCTGTTATAGTGTCAGCGCTGTGGAAGTAGTGAACCCTCGGCAAATGTCACATTCAGGAGACAAAGCAAAATAAGACTTAAGAGTTTGAGGGAGTGGATTGAAACAAGAATACTAAAATTTTAAAGAATTGATGTCGTTTCTGACAACTTCCCAAATGTTAACTTTAAAAATGGTCTGTACATGTGGCTAATCAAGAACAACTTGATTTGTGTTTAAAGCCCCTGTTCTACTCTGGCACTGCAAAAACAGCAAAACCTCCTACCCATAAATTCTGTATTGTTCACTTAATTCAGTTATTTCATTAATTGCTGAGCTTTTATAAAGAGCTGGGAAAATTATACAGTTGAGACCCTTTTTTCCTGCCCCTCCTGTGGTTGTGATGAAATTAAGATTTTAACCAGAGATGTTTGTACCTCAAAGGCCACATGGGGAGGTACAAGGTGGCATTGTGAATGAAGAGAAACAGTGGTAATGAGGGAGGGCTTTTGACAGTCTTTGAAAGGGCTTGGTAACAATGGAGCATTCCTAAGTATAAAGATAAGGAAGCACAGGGCCTTTGGGAAAATTACTTTAGCATATTGGGAATTTTTTTAAAAGGAAGTGTGTAAAAAGTCTTCTTGTAACTCTCTCATCAAAAGTTAATAGGCCCAGGGGCCAGAGCGATAGCCCAGTAGGTAGGGCATTTGCCTTGCATGCTGCCGGGTTCGATCCCAGGCATCCCATATGGTCCCCTGAGCACCGATTCCTGAGTGCAGAGCCAGGAGTAACCCCCTGAGCATTGCCGGGTGTGACCCAAAAAGCAAAAACAAAAAGAAAAAAAGAAAAGAAAAGTTAATAGGCCCAGCATACTAGTCTATATCTAACCCCCTTCTTTCTCTTTTCTTCCTTCCTCTTTTCTTCCTTCCTTCCTTCCTTCCTTCCTTCCTTCCTTCCTTCCTTCCTTCCTTCCTTCCTTCCTTCCTTCCTTCCTTCCTTCCTTTCTTCCTTTCATCTTTTTGTTATTTTATTACAAAGATGTTCATAATGGGTCTCAGTCATTCAGTGTTCCAGCACCCGTGGAACACTCCACCAGTGCCCCATTCCTACCACCAACGTCCCCACATACCCTCCCACCCACCCCCCAGCCTCCCTCTTTAGAAGGTTACTCTCTCTCTCTCTCTCTCTCTCTCTCTCTCTCTCTCTCTCTCTCTCTCTCTCTCTCTCTCTCTCTCTCTCTCTCTCTCTCTCTCTCTCTCTCTCTCTCTCTCTCTCTCTCTCTCTCTCTCTCTCTCTCTCTCTCTCTCTCTCTCTCTCTCCTCTTACACATTGTGGCTTGCCCTACAGACATTTAGGGTTTATCGTGTAAGTCTGTATATTCAGTGCTGAGTTCTAGTCTGGTGTTAACATTTCCCACAGTTAGTATAACACGTGTGTGTGTGTGTGTGTGTGTGTATCCCATTAATGAATGTAGTCATTCTGTATCTTTTCTTTTTTCCTTCTGACTAATTTCACTCAGCATGCCAGTCTCCATGCCCATCCATTTGCAGGTAAATATCATGTCTTCCTCTTTTCTGACAGCTGCATAGTATTCCATTGTGTTGATGTACCACTAACTCCTTTATCTTAAAATGTCTTAGGGTGGTGGTGGGGCATTTGGTAGACCTGAGAAACCTGAATGGGAAAGTAATCAAAATTTTAAATTGGGGGCCGGCAGAAAGTAGTTCCTGCTTCTTTGCTTAGGTTGTTGGTGCCAATATAGTTCCTACCAACCCTTGAATTTGCTTTCTGTCTCCTAGCAGTTCATGAGCCATTCTGTAAAATCAAATGTATATTTTTTGTTGGTAAGAACAAAACAAAGAGTTTCAGGCCACACCTGGTGATGCTCAGGAGTATCATTACTCTGGCTCTGCACTCAGGAATTACTCCTGTTGCCGCTTAGGGGAGCACATGAAATGCCAGGATCAAACCTGGTTCTGCCCTGTGTAGGCAAATGCCCTACCTCTGTACTGTGGCTCTGGCTCCGAGAAATATACTTTAAAAAAATGTTTGGTGCCTTACTTGTCTCTCTGACCCAGTTGTTACATATTTGATCCCTTGATGGCCTTTGAGAACCTATGTGACAAAGATGGTATTAGCCCTTTGTAAATGATAAGAAAACAAGCTTAGGGCCGGAGGCGATAGCCCAGCGGGTAGGGCGTTTGCCTTGCACGCAGCCAGCCCATGCTGGCCAGGGTTCAATCCCGGCATCCCATATGGTCCCCGAGCACCACCAGGGAGTGATTCCTGAGTGCAGAGCCAGGAGAAACCCCTGAGCATTGCCGGGTGTGACCCAAAAAGAAAAAAAAAAAAAAGAAAGCAAGCTTAGAGAGTTATCTGGAACTATACAGTCAATGAAAGTGGATGCTGGTATTTATTTAAGCCCTATGGACTCAGGCTCTTCTAACCCTTTAGCCATTTGTATTATTGCCTTAATGTGAAACAAATAATATTAAGAATTCAACCAACCGACTGTACTTGTTACATATGGCAATAATAGGACTGATTCTATAGTGTGTGAGAAAGTTATCTATGGGGAAAGGGGCTATTGCTGTTTCAGGCAAAAAGAAAGCTGTAGAAAGAGGGTTTCTGAATTACCAAGTATAGACTTACTAGATTGCTAAAGCAACCAGGACAGAACCACAGACTGGGTTGCAACAACATGAGAAAGCTAATGTCTCCATTCTGAGAGGAAGAAGTCTGACATCAGGTGTCTACCAGATTCGTTTCTTCCAAGGAGCAAAGGAGAATCAGGCCAAACTACTCCTAGCCTCTAGAGGTTTGCCAGTAGGTGGTATTTTTTGACTTCTGGTGGTATAACTAATTTTTTACATATCTGTCTATGCATCCAGACAGATTTTTCTTTTATATGAGTGCCAGTTATTTTGGCTTAGCACGCTTCCTATACAAGTATGATCTCTCTTAACTAATTATCTTTAAAACAGCCCTTTCTCCAAATAGCCTTGTTATGAGGGAGTGAGAGGTATTCAGTATATGAATTTGAGGAAAACACAATTCAGCCTGTTACAGATGGCAATGAAGGAGTGAGTATGCAATGAATTAGATGCTAAAAATGTCTTAGAGTTGAGCTACAACAAACTAACTTGGGAGATTGGTGCTGGGAATGGAAGCTTGGCCAGAATCTATAAAGATTTTTCTGTTGTTATTGTTGTCATGAGATCCAACTGAGCTGAATTTAATTTCTAGTTCATTTTGTGTCATTTGGCAAATGACCTGAGTTAGAAGAAATGGTAATGTAATGAAAGCGGTAATGGCAATATTGTTAGGACTAAATGAGATCGTTATTAAGAATATTTGCCACTATGCCTGAGAAATAGTGTTGCTTGTAAAGAACTTATGTGGAAAGATTCTCAACTTTGCCCTTTTTAAACCACTAGGGTTAGTATAGTGACTTACATATAGGAATCACTAAACTAACCGCATGTTAGTAATATATGACTAAATGCATCAAATTAAATCATTGTATTCCTTTTTATTGGGGAGGGGAGAAGGGTTGGGCTCCTCCTGTTAGTGCTAAGGGTTATACCAGGTTCTGCGGGAAATCTGTCTGGAGTGCCTGGTATCAAACCCGATCAGCCTCATGTAAGGCAGCTACCTCACCTACTGTACTTTCTCTCTAGCCTTAAGTAAACGATTTTAAAGGACCCACTGGACAGAGGCATATCTAAAGGAAATCCATGTTGACCACTGCTCACTTTTCCAAATTACTGTCTATTTGGAGTTCATTGGATGTCTTGGGAAGTCCAGAAAACCACTGTTCATGTGAAAACTTTTTTTTTTTTTTTTTTTGCTTTTTGGGTCACACCGGCGATGCTCAGGGGGTTACTCTGGCTCCACTAGGAATTACTCCTGCGTGGGGGACCTATGGGCCCGGGGATGACCCGCGGCCAGCGCCCGTCCCGCCCTACCCGCTGGCTCGCCCGCATTGAAAACTTTTTAAATGTCTTATCTTTGGGGGTTTGAAAATAAATATGATGAATAGAACTGGAAACTAAGAAAAAGGAGCAACTCAGAAAAACATCCTGTTGCTCACGCATCTAGCCTAGGCATATTTAATATGGAGTTTTATTGTTGATGTTGTTGCTTTAGGGTGGTAGCTTGCATCCAACTCAGGGCCTTCAAGTCCAAGATTTACTCTACCATTAAGCCACATAACAGCCCCTGCTGTCCTATTCTATCTGAATAAAGGCAATTGGAAATATTTACCCTAAATAGATAGGATCCTGTTTTATGAATGTAGGAACAAAGAGAAAGCCTGGGGAGATGATACAGGGATAAGACACTTGCCTTAAAACATGGATAAGGAGGTCTTGTCAGTAGGTGGAATCTACCGCAAGTGTGTGGGACTCAGGTTAGTTAGACAGAGAAGGGAACAGTGTGCTAATAATTGTTGGAAATGATAATACCAGCCTAGAACTGAGCATTGAATATAGGCAAAGGGATATACATGATAACGTTTTAAATGTATTGCAAGCCACAATGTGTAAGAGAAGGAAGAGAGACAGAAGAGAGGCAAAGCGCCTGCCTTAGAGGTAGGCCGGCGAGGGCAAGGGAATCAGGGGACATTGGTGGTGCTGGTGGTGGGAAATGGGCACTGGTGGAGGGACGGTGCGGAACACTGTATGACTGAACATGAACGTCTTTGTAATTGTATATCTCATGGTGGTATAATAATAAAAAAAAATTTCACAGTTAATAAAAATGTATCTTCAACTAAAACAAATGACACTTCCTTTGCATGCGATCCCAACCTATTCCTGACACCACATGGTCTCGAACAATGCCAGGGATTACAGAGAGAAAAAATAGCGCCCCCACCCCTGGTCCTGAGTGAAAGTATAGCTAGTAGGGCATTTGCCTTTGCGAGGTCCAGTCCGTGGTTGCCCACATACAGATATAAAAGGTTGAACATCTCTGGGCCAACTATATGCTCAATATCTTTGTAGATTAATCTAGAGATAGGAGGGGAATGGAAAATAAATTTCACTTTTGATGTTAAAGAAATAACAGAATTGTGGCCGGAGCAATAGCACAGAGGCTAGGGATTTGCCTTGCATGCAGCCGACCCTGGTTAGATCCCCAGCGTCCCATATGGTCCCCCCGAGCACCACCAGGAGTAATTCCTGAGTGCAGCGCCAGGAGAAACCCTGAGCATTTCCAGGTGTGACCCAAAAAGCAAAGAAAAAAAGAAAAAAAAAACAATGAAAGGTTCAAAGAAGGCAGGAGTTAGTTTCTGCAACGTTCTAAGGGACGTTGCAGAAACTAAGGCCATTTAGAATGAGTCTAAAGCCCCACCTTCATCTCTGCTAATCAGCAATTCCTGTATAACCTTTCAGACCAAAGGTAACAGCACTTCAAGAAGCAATCCTGTACCCATTGTAGCCAAAGTAAACAGTGCTGCAGGTAGAACTACCATAGGACTCATTACACTGTAGTGAATTATTAATTGGTGTCTGTTTTATCTACTAGAAAGGGGATGCCAAGCTATCAGGTATATGACTGCAGCAGAGAACAAAAGTAACACCTGGGCCTCTTGCTCTCTCCCTATCTTGAAATTCATCATTAAAATGTAGAACATGGGCGGAGCGATAGCCCAGC
>JAJIBD010012844.1:0-33516 GCA_021461705.1 Cryptotis parvus | reverse complement strand
CAGATATTGGGGATTTGAGTGCACACCTCGGGAGAGCAAATATTTTCCTAAGGCCATGAACTTTTTAACTATTCCTAAAATTTCCATACAGTAGAATTTACCTTTTTGGCAGTGCCCATGTTATGAATTTTAACAAATGCACAGATTAGAATAATCACCACCACAAACTTGACATTCTCCCATCACTGCCTCCCCCTTCCAGAAAGTTCCGCGCTCAGCCATCAGACTTGGACCCACGTACTCATCCCCAGACACAGATGATCCCTGGCCGACCTGGGTTCAGTCCAGCACCCCAAGAGACCCCACCCTGAGCACCGCCAGAGTGACCCCTAAGCACAGAGCCAGGAGTAAACCCTGAGTACCGCTGGGTGTAGCCCCAAATTCTTCACCCCACCCTCTAAAAATAAAATCACTTGATCACTTGAATCCCAGTATTCATCGATTTGCTCGAGCAGGCGCCAGTAACATTTCCATTGGACCCTACTAAAAATAAAATAAGCACAATAAAGAATTATGGGGGGTGGAGCAACAGCACAGCGGGGATGGCGTTTGCCTTGCATGTGGCCAACCTGGGTTCCATCCCGGCATCCCATATGGTCCCCCGAGCACCGCCAGGAGTGCAGAGCCAGGAGGAACCCCTGAGCATTGCCAGGTGTGACCCAAAAAAAGAAAAAAAGTATTGCTGTAATGAAATCTAAGTCTTTCCATTGAATAAGACCCAGCCCAGCAGTGCTGACCACTATTTGAAGCCAGGAAAGGCCTTGATTCCTCAGCCAAGGATGAGGCAAGTTTTCTGTGGATGGGCTGTTGGCTCAGGCAGGAAATCTGTGCTGTCCATCTTTCAGGCTTTCTGACACGAGACCCTATTCCCTGTCATCAGCTTGTCTCTAACTGTCCTGGAGTTTATAGCATGACAGAGGGTCAAGAGCTGCTAGCAAATGGGTCAGCGTTTAAAGTCTCATACTAAGGGGCCGGAGCAATAGTCCAGTGGGAGGGCATTTGCCTTGCATGTGGCCAACCCAGGTTCGATTCCCGGCATTCCATATGGTTCCCCAGCACCACCAGGAGTAATTCCTGAGTGCAGAGCCAGGAATAACCCCTGAGCATCGCGGGTGTGACCCCAAAAAAGCACAAAGAAAAAGTTTCATACTAAGTTTTGGGGCTGGAGTGTGGGCGTGGATACTGCCCTTTACCCCGAGAATCTCAGTCATGGGGTTCCGGGCTGGGGGCTCTTTCCTTGTTTTCCGTAGTCTGTTTGATCGGAATCTGGTTCCATCTCCACATGCGCTTTCCTCCCCCACCCCCCTTTATTCCTAACATTGTTCATTGTTATGGGACAACAGTTGATGGCTAGAAGGTTTGCTGGGAGCTTCTTGGCTATAAGACCCCTTGAAAAGGCAACACTACGTCTTTCAGAAATTGAGATGTGTCCCTTTAAGAAATGTCTTTCATGGGGCTGGAGCAATAGTTCAACCGGGAGAGCTTTTGCCTTGCATGCTGCTGCTGACCCAGGTTCACTCCCCAGCATCCCCTAGGGGCCCCCCAGCACTGCCAGGAGTAATTCCTGAGTGTAGGGCCAGGAGTAGCCCCTGAACATCGCCGGTGTGACCCAGAACTACCCCCAAAAAAAAAGTGCCTTTTATGAACAACACACAGGGGAGAAAAACAGCCTTTCATCTGCCTTTTTCTCTTAGAATCTGAGATCCAAAGCCCCTCATCCCTGGCCTTTTGCTCGGTAGGCGGATGCTGGCCGGGAAAGAGCCAGTTTTAAGGTTTTCGCCGAGGTGAACAGTTTGTTTTCACTCCCACAGATAAAATTGTGCTGTTGCAATAGGCGCGCGAGCTCACTGACGCTGCCGGCAAATAAGATTAATTCTACTGGAAGTTGATAAAGTTTAAATCCATTAACTTGCAAGGATGCTTTATATTAGATTTTCAAGTGAATGAGAAATTAACGGAGGAAGAGCTCCTAAAATAGGCTCAGAAAGAGCATATTTATAATGCCCCGTCCTGCTTGCCAAAAATCATTATATCCCATCCCCCTTCCCCACAAGCCATTTAAATATTTTCCCAGAAAACAGGAAAGAAAATGGGAGCCGGGTCAAGCACCTGTGAGAATTCCAGCACCTAATGGCCCCTGGGGCTTCGTGAGCATTGCCAGGCCTTGCCCTGATGAGGCCCCTGTGGCTGGAGGTCGGGCGCGGTGCCTCGGGGGCTTTCTCTGCCACCGCGGCCATCTGGGCCAGTGTCTCTCACTGTCTTGCTTCCTTCCTGCAGCCCCAGGAACGACCGAGGGTTTGTGGTGGGACGGGCCTATGACCCCAGTGAGACTCATTGTCACACCCTCCTCTGCCCTGATCACGGCCAGCCGCAGCGAGATGCCACGTCTCCAGGCTGGGCCATCATGAGGGTGGTGGCAACTGGTCCTGAGAAAGCACCCAGGGATGTGAGGGACCTGGGGACATTGTTACATCATCACTTGATCACTTGACATCCCGTTATTCGCCGATTTGCTCGAGCTGGTGCCAGTAACGTTTGCATTTGACCCTATCACGTGCCAGTGTAGCCCAATGGCATCTGCTTGGGTGAATTTTCATTCCATTGCCACTGAAAATCAGACCTGGATGAGTGGCGGTCGGCCTTATAGCACCACCTGGACACACCCCTTTCCGCCCCTAGTCCTGGCCCTCGTCCCTATTTGGACTCTGTGGCGCAATGACACTTTGCTTTGGGCCTTTTGGGGCTCGCTCCTTTTCTGCTCCGTGGCGGTGATGGCCCAAAGGATGAGTTTCCTCTGGTCTTGGAGAGCAGTGCCAGGATTTTACAGAAAGTGTGTGGTTGTGTTCTTGAAGTTCTGTTTCAAGGTTGACTCCGTTTCCTATTTTGTTGGGATTTTGAAACAAAATTGTGGGTGTTGAATTTTGTGCTGTGGTGATCTTTGGGGGTGAGGTTCTTACGTCAGTGTCCTTTATTCTGTTACATGGGAAGGTCCTTGGGAGCCCGCTGGCTTTCCTAGCTGTGTTTCTCAGCTCATGCTCGATTTTGCTCAGGGGCCAAAGACATGAGTCAGCAACAGGGCAGGCATGTGTGAGGCTGAGGGTTTGAGCCCTGGCACAGCCACAAAACATTCTCTTCTGGCTTTTTTGTTCATGCAGAAAATGGGCTTTTTCCTTTCTTTTTCTTTCCTTCCTTCCTTCCTTCCCTTCCTTCCTTCCTTCCTTCCTTCCTTCCTTCCTTCCTTCCTTCCTTCCTTTCTTTCTTTCTTTCTTTTCTTTCTTTCTCTTTCTTCTTTCTTTCTTTTCTTTCTTTCTTTCTTTCTTTCTTTCTTTCTTTCTTTTCTTTCTTTCTTTCTTTCTTTCTTTCTTTCTTTCTTTCTTTCTTTCTTTCTTTCTGTCTGTCTGTCTGTCTGTCTGTCTGTCTGCCTGCCTGTCTGTCTGTCTTTCTTTCTTTCATCATGAATTCCCAAGGTACAAAGTAACTCATGATTGCATTTCAGACGCATGACGTTCCAACATCAATCCCTACACTGGTGTCCCCAGGTTTCCTCCCATCCCCAAATTTGGGATTTTTAAGGGAAATGTAGAATTACAAACTCACTCTCTACCAGGACTATTCAAAATGTTTTCAGTATCAAACTTTTTGGGGGCGGGTGTCGGCCATACCTAGTGACCCAGGTAGTGCCAGGGACCAAACCTGGCCACCCCAGAACCCCATTAAGCTCTCTCCAGCACCTGTCTTGCCATTGTATTTTTTTAATGAAATTGCTCATTTTATCTGTTCTCAACTGCACCTGCAGTTGTTGTACACTATAATATCTGCTTATCTTTACTATCCGCTCCGCCATGCTGTGCCGCTGCTGATATGTTTGCAGGGAACTGTGCAGCTGGCTCTGGGCGTGGCACCACGGCAGGTTATTGCCGGAGCAAATTCTTCCATCCCGCTGTTCAGGCGGCCCCCAGCCCTGATAGAAGTGTCGGAGAACTCAGGGTTCCCCCGACAAAATCCAGGAACAGATGCAGGAATCTCAGTGGAATCTCCACTTGTCGGGAGCAGAGTATAGGGATCCCCTTCTGCCCCAGGGGATCGGAGGCCTGGGGTCAGAGAAAGACACGAGAATCCAGCCAAGTTTCCTTTTTTTTTTTTCTTTTTTGGGTCACAAAAAAATGTTGTGTGGTTCTTCAATAAATGCTGGACTTAGAGATGACTACAAGAGTATGCTACCCGCACGGCAGAGCCTGGCAAGCTACCCGTGTCGTATTTGATATGCCAGATACCAGTAACAATTATAGACCTCATTTCCATGACCTGATGGAATGGTTTGAGGCTCTTTATGTTCCTGGAGCAAGCAGGTGCCCTTGGCTCTACTAGCATCAGACAGGACATATGGAGATGTTACTGGTGCCCGCTCGAGCAAATCGATGATGAATGGGAAGACAGTGATACAGTGATTGGGTCACACCCGGCCACGCTCAGAGCTTACTCCTGGCTCTGCACTCAGGAACTACTCCTGGTGGTGCTTGGGGAACCATATGGGATTCTGGGGATCGAATCCAGGTCGGTGACATGAAAGGCAAGCGCCCTGCCCACTGTGCTATCTCTCCGGCCCCTCCAGTCAAGTTTCAAAGGCTTTACTCACACTTGTTCTATTATACAATTCAGTAATAAGAAACCCCAGATTTTAGGTTCCTGGCTGGGCCCCTGGCCACATGTAGGTTTAGAATCCTAGGCCAAGATGGTTGCTACCACGTAATAAGGCCCAGCAGGGAAGAGAATGGAGAAAAGGCGGAGCAGAGGCAGAGAGGAGTGAAGAGAAAGAAGAGAAAAGGCGAGGAAGAGAGCAGGCTTTATATCTTTTCAGCCCTGATCAACAGATCAACAGGCCTACATCAACAGATAGCAGTTAGGGTCAACTACCCTCAGGTATGCGGGTCTGAGGCTCACTTTTGTTCTGATGGTGTGAGGGGCCATCTGAGCAGCGTCTGGCCTCCTGTGAATTGTTCGGCTGGCTGTCCAGATCAAGCCTGTCCATGGCGTGGCCTGTGAAGTCCCTGTCCAGGTGTGTGCTGTGGCTCCGTCGTCATTTGAGCCTCCTGTTGTGGTCCTTTCCCTCGGGGACCATTCTCGTGCGTTTACTGCTCTCTGGAAATGACAAAACCTCGAGTAATTCTGTCCAGGAAGCACCTCATTATGCTCCAATAGCATCTCCTCTGTGCTCTCATGAGCTTCCGACTATCCTGTCTGTTTCTGCTGCTTCCATTAGTTCTGCTCCACAGTCGCGTCTGTCCCCGCCTCTACTTCCTCGCAGCCTGAGCCTGTTTGCCCGGGTGGTTTTGTGCTTTGGAAGAACCCCTGGCCTTTCACAGCCACTGTGGCCACAGAGAACACGAGAACATATTCCAAAGCCCTGTGGTTCCCCAGCCGCGGCGCCCAGCCGTCCTAGGTAGGAAGCAAGGCCAGAGTTGGGGTGCCCAGGAGTCCAGTCAGAAGCATAGTGCATGCCTCGAAGAGTCTCAGGGCGGCTCTTGGGTCAGAGACTTCCAAGAAAGCCCAGGACCAACGTAGGAAGAGAAAGAGGACTTGGGATGGGGGTGGAGAGAACAGGGACCCACTCAGACACATGATAGGGAGTTGAAGACCCCGAGGTGGTCTGGAGGCTCTGGGGCACTGTAAAGGCCAGCTCTGCTTTCCAGGTGGGAAGGAACAGAGTGAAGGAAGCCTCGGAGTTCCCAGGAGCCCAGGGGCCACTCGCCAGGAGCCACAGCCCAGGGTGGGCCTCACACATGCCATGAGCCAGGAAGGCACAGCGACGTGCCAGGTCCTCTGGGCGGTCACATCCGCTGGGTCGGTGCCACCCGCAGGAGGGTCTGACCCCTCTCTGGTGGTCCTGTGCCTCTGTGAGCTCAGAGCTGGAGACGGTCCCCGGGCTCCCATTTCGTCTGATGGGACTCTCAGGGGTTGCTTGTGGCTGTGCGGAGGGAGAAACGGGGCAGCTGCACCCCCAGAAGCATTGACAGCCAAGGCCTAGCTCTACCCCCAGTAACACAGGCTGAGGCGCCCTGCCCTGCTGGAGTGGACTCACAGCTGGCCAGGGCCAGGACCCTCAGCCCATGACAGTGTGGACCTGTGTCCTGTCCGTTTCAGCGGGAGACTTGAACCTGGTCTGTTTCAAGGACCAGTTTCCGTGTGGGCCTTTCTCTGCCTGAGTCTCTTTATGTCGGTTTCAGCCAGCCCTTTTCAGCTCTCTTTCTGGGGGTCCTTGAGGTAGGAGGTGGCGCCGTTGCTTGAGGCCGGGAGAGGATTTCACCTGCTCCGAACTCTGGCCCTAGCGAGTGCACATCCACAGATGGGCCGGATCAGACACTGGCTCACTGCCCCCACCCCGCTGCCCAAGTAAAGTCCGAGAGCACCACCACTGCCCAGATGTGGCTTCCCGTCCCTCTGATCCACAAATCCTTCCCTCCACTGCCCTCCTCTCTCCTCTAGGAAAGGCGGCTCCCAGCTGAGCATAAAGGGCGGCTTGCTTTGATCCCCGCTTTCCTCCCCGCCCCACCAGGTCCTACCTGCCTCTAGCAGGGTGTCGCTGTCAAAATTTTTTCAGAACCTTCCTCTGGTTCCACAAGCAATATCAGTGAATGAAGAGGAGAATTGAGGAGATAATAAAGATGATTAGAGCTTCTGAGCAGACATTTGCTACCAAGGAGATGAAATAAAGCATTTAATTACGCGGAGACGTCTGAAGAGCAATTGGTCGCAAGCGTTTCTTTGTTCAGTGCATTGGAAATCACAGCGAGTTTAGGGTTTGTCTCAAAGAATTTTTATTCCCCCTTTTTTAGTCTAGTACTAAAAGTATTTAGAGTATTAACAAAGTGCTTGAAATATTTCCCTTTATAAACCACCTGTCTATTATTTCTCTGACAGAAAATAAAACACCCCAAAAAGGCCCATTTAAGTCACACTGATGCGGCAGAGAATTTGAGTGTGTACCGCTGCTGGGGGGGGCTCGTGGCAGGGGCAGAGCCACTGAAAGTGACCTGCTGCTGGTCTCCCGAGCACGAGGGGATTTTATTGGACAAAACAATAAAGGTCGAGGTGGGGGTTGCCGCCTCAAGTGGTGGAGGGCATTCCGTGATTCCGTGTGAGGGGCCCGGGCTCCATCCCCCGGCTACCTCCAGCCCCAGGCTGGTAGCGCCTCCCCCGGCCAAAGGGTATCATAGCGTGTGTGTGTGTGTGTGTGTGTGTGTGTGTGTGTGAATGTGAGAGAGAGAGAGATTTCCCTAAGAAGCCTTGTATTCTTATGTTTTTATATCCAGTATTTTCGTTTCCATTAACCCTCTGTCCCCCAGTCAAAGAAAATAATAGCATGGTATGTGACAAAGAGAGAGAGAGAGAGAGAGAGAGAGAGAGAGAGAGAGAGAGAGAGATTTCCCTAAGAAGCCTTGTATTCTTATGTTTTTATATCCAGTATTTTCTTTTCCATAAACCCTCTGGTCCCCAGTCAAAGAAAATAATAGCATGGTGTGTATGTGGTGTGTGCGTGATCTTTCCCCAGGAGGCCTTGTATTTTATATCCAGCATTTTCCTTTCCATAAGCCCCCTGCCTGCCCACCCCGTCACCCTATGACACAGACATCTCTTTGCTCCCTGAAGCCAGCACGAAGCATTGTATTTTTGTTGATGAGCTGATAGGAAAGTGCTTCAGTCATTTCCACTCGGTCCTTTACTCTGTGCTCTCTGCACCCCTGCCCCGAGACAGGCCGACAGCTCTGGCCCCAGGTGGCTCACTCACTGCCTACGTCAGCACAGCCGGAGGGTGACTCATAGGCTCTGGATCCATCCCTTCATGATAGGAGAAACAATCCTGCACGGGCTTAGCAGGGCATTATGTGAAGGCACGTGACCCCAATATCCTGCCCCGGGAGTGTGTGCAAGCGCTCTAACCCCTCTGTAAAATCCTTAATGGCCGCCCGGTGTTTCCGTCTCCATCATCACCGTCTTCCCCACCATGGCTTCTGTCCGGCTACAGAGCAGCGCGGGTCTGCCTCACTCTCCCTGGCCATGTCTAAACTTCCGCCTTGTCGCTGTTTCTGGGATTTCTCGCCAGCCTTCTTCTGAGCAGAGTAGGGAGACGGGGCGAGTCTTGAGAGGTCAACAGGGTCATCTCTTCTCAGCCCATTCTGGGTAATGACCATCTGCTCCCTGGGTGGGACTTCGCGGGCAGACACTGGGCATGCTCACAGCAGTAGCCTGGCCTGTGGGGCAGTGTGGTGACTTAAGGCGCTTTGTCAGTAAGAAGCACTGAGAGAGAATACCATGGGGATGTGCTTGCCTTGAACGCAGCTGACCTGGATTTGATCCCCTGCCACCACACATTGTTCCTGAAGCCCCACCAGGAGCGATCCTGAGCTCAGCACAGAGCCTGAGCATTGCTCTGAAGGGCCCACACAGAAGAAACACTGGAAGACCGGCCCGGTGTAAGTACGGCTTTCCTCTTACTTTCCATTTCTGTCTTTTTTTTTTTTTTTGCGCCACACCCGGCAATGCTCAGGGGTTACTCCTGGCTCGACACTCAGGATTTACTCCCAGCAGTGCTTGGGGGACCGTATGGGATGCGGGGAATTGAACCCAGGTCGGCCGCGTGCAAGGCAAATGCCCTCCCCGCTGTGCTATCGCCCGGCCCATTTCTGTCATCTCTTTGGGTGCTGAAAAATCGGACTCAGGAGGAAACATTCTCAAAATTCTGTTTGAGCCACACCAGGTTCTGCTTTGGGGAAAATGCAGGGTCAGGATTCGAACCCAGGATTCCTCCACGGAAAGCCTGCCTTCCTGTCCATTTAGCTATTTCCCGACTCTGCGGAATTCTTAATTACAGGGTTTCTTTGAACTTATGTCCAGATTTTAATTTTCAGGGAGATTTGAAGCAGATGAACTTATGTCTTTGCAGGAAAATGAATGCTTTGATGATCTATTTGTTTTCCTCAGTAGGCTCGTCATTAAGGTTGATACTGGAGGGTGCTTGGTAGGATGGTGTGTGGGACGGACGGTTATTACTCAGCCTCCGCCAAGGCCAGCCTGCTCACCTCACTGCATGGAGCGTAATTTTATACTTAGCATTGCAGTTCCAGTCTCATTATCCGATTGCATTTTCATATTGAATTACAAACAAAAAATCTTATGCTGCTAACATTTAATGAAATTTTAATAAGGTGGTGTTTTGATGCTATTATTCAAATAATGTGTTTTGAATTGCTTCCCTTTGAATATATTTGCATTGAAGAAGAACTCAATTTGATTAGGTTCTTCGAGGAGTTTATCCACTTTCTGGGGCAGCTTCCAAAAGACAATGGAAAATGCAGTCTCCTCTTTGCCAATCAGTAGACAGAACGGAGTACATTTGCTGAGAACTCGGGAAGGAATGGCAGGAGATTGCTGATGGTTTGAGTTAATGAAATGACTCTTTCTGGCTATCAGCCTTGCACAATTACACACACACACACACACACACACACACACACACACGACACAGATGATGGCACTCCTGGGTTCTAAGTGAGCCCGAAGACTGACATTTCAACAGCGAACAGATTTAATACGAGATTCACGTTCGCAACCCTTGGGTAGCGCTGCCCCAAATTAAACGTAATCCCTTGAGCGGGTAGCTTGTTTGCAGCGACTGCTTGTGCTAGAATCGGGGTGGTGGGTGGAAGGCAGCTGACGTCAGCAAGGAGCATCCCCAGAGAAATTCATGCATAGTCAATGCCAGCCGCTCCCGAAACGTGCTGTGTGTTGGCTGTGTCATTAGCTAACTGCCCGCCGGAACCCAATGCAGAAATACTGAAGCCGGGCCGGAGCCATAGCACAGTGGGGAGGGCGTTTGCCTTGCACGCGGCCGACCCGGGTTCGATCCCCAGCATCCCATAGGGTCCCCTGGGCATCACCAGGAGTAATTCCTGAGTGCAGAGCCAGGAGGAAACCCTGAGCATTGCCGGGTGTGACCCAAGAAGAAAAAAAGAAGTGCTGAGGCCGTCGGAAGGTGGTCAGGAAGGCCTTGGGGCCTTTGGGGAGGGGCAGAAACCAGGAGTCCGGCCTCCCGGGTGCTTTAGAGCCAGCAAGGGGGGAAGGGGGTCAGTCGCTTATTTGCTGACCCTCAGGCTCTGGCCATCCTCGTGTCCCGACTTCTCGCCCACCTTCGCCCCCTGAAAAAATGCCCCAAACGCCTCTAATAAAGCCTTTCCTCTACATCCCGCCTGCGTCTCTTGGCCTTTCTGCGCTTCCTGTTAACTGTTTGCCTTTTTGGGGTCACACGCGGCGATGCTCGGGGGTCCTCCCGCCTCTGCACTCCGGAATTACCCCCGCGATGCTCGGGGGCCCCTAAGGGAAGCCGGGATCGAACCCGGGACCCGGGGCCGCGTGCGCGTCCCCGCCGGACTATGGCTCCGGCCCTCCGGGGAACTTTCAACCAGGACGACCCTTGTCGTCGGGGCACAGACGCGGCGCCCGGCGCGCCCCTCGCCCTCCGGCGCGCAGCCCGGAGACGTCCCCGGGCAGGCGCCGCGTGCGTCATCAGCAGGCGCCGCGCGCGCCGCTGACGTCACCAGCAGGTGCCGCGGCCCCGCCCCCAGCGGCCGCTCGGCGTCGCGCGCTCCGCCCCGCCGTCCCCGCCGCTCTCTCGCCGTTGGGGCCGCGTCCGCCGCTCGCCGGCCGCCGCCATGTCGCAGAGGCCTCGGCCCGGGGCCGCCTGAGAGACCGGGGAGCGGGACTGGGGCCGGGCGACCCGGAGGCCCCCGAGCACGTCCCGCGGCGCGGCGTCGGCGTCATCACAGGCCTCCTGCCGGCCCGACGGGTCCCCCGCGCTGGGGCCGCGCAGCCCGCGGCAGCTGGAGCTGAAGGTGGCCGAGCTGGTGCAGTTCCTGCTCATCAAGGACCAGCGGAAGATCCCCATCCGGCGCGCCGACATCCTCAAGCACGTGGTGGGCGACTACAAGGACATCCTGGGCGAGCTGCTGCGGCAGGCGGCCGAGCGGCTGCGCGACGTGTTCGGCTACCGGCTGGTGGAGCTGGAGCCCCGCAGCAACACCTACATCCTGGTCAACGCGCTGGAGCCCGTGGAGGAGGACGCGGAGGTGCGCGGCGACCAGGGGCACGCCAACGGCCGGGCTGCTCATGGTGCTGCTGGGCCTCATCTTCATGAAGGGCAACTCGGTCAAGGAGACGGAGGTGTGGGACTTCCTGCGGCGCCTGGGCGTGCACCCCACCAAGAAGCACCTCATCTTCGGCGACCCCAAGAAGCTCATCACCGAGGACTTCGTGCGCCAGCGGTACCTGGAGTACCGGCGCATCCCGCACACCGACCCCGTGGACTACGAGCTGCAGTGGGGCCCGCGCACGCTCCTGGAGACCAGCAAGATGAAGGTGCTCAAGTTCGTGGCCAAGGTGCACAACCAGGGACCCCAAGGACTGGCCGGCGCAGTACTGCGAGGCCCTGGCCGACGAGGAGGCGCGCGCCCGCCCCCAGCCCAGCGGCCCGGCGCCCCCCCGCCGCCGCCGCCACCGCCCGCCCGGCGAACGCCAAGAGCTAGATCGCGCGGTGGGGGGCTAGGGAGAGACCCTCGGGCTCCAGGCGGGGGTCCCGGAGGCGGGGAGCTGTGGGTAGGAGGTTTTCGGGGGGGCTTTGAGATGGACTTTTGCAGACTTGTGTTCCTTTCGTGTAAGTTATTGGGTCGCAGAGTTCCGTTGATGGCAGCAGTAGAGGGGCCTTGAGTGGCTTCGGGTTTGCTCTCTGCCTCGGGGCGAGAGTTTGGCTCGTTCCCCGCTGGCTCTGTTTGGAAAACTTGTCTGATAAGCCAGAGTGCACGGCTGATGTTTCCAGAGGCTCTCTCGAAATTGCTTTGGTGCCAAGAAAGTCCAAGGTATTATTATCTGTGGTCTTTTAACAGTCCCAGTTTATAAGAGAAATAAAAGCATTTATATATTAACAACACAGTGGCCTGTTAGCTTTTTATTGACTTCAACACAGCTGCTTTGTATTGTGTTGGCTGCACGTAAAAGTGTTACTCTGTTTTGAGCCAAATTTTGTAGCTACTATTTTCACCAAGTAACTTTCACATTTGTGTTACTTAGATCTGTAGCTGTTGCTGGGTATTATGTATTACTAGGACTTTAGGATTAATTAATTAATTTATTTATTTTGCTTTTTGGGTCACACCCGGCCATGGTCAGGGATTACTCCTGGCTCTTCGCTCAGGAATCACTCCTGGCGGTGCTGGGGGGACCATACGGGAAGCCAGTTGGCTGCATGCAAGACAAATGCCCCGCGCTGTGCTATCGCTCTGGCCCCTAGGGATTAATCTTAAGTGTTATTAGGATAGGTAAGTTGCCTTCTGTAGGTGTGTTGGATCATTTTGTGGGACAGGTTTTCTTCTGGGGCCAGAGAGATAGTACAGCAGCTAGCATGGTGCTCCCCTTGCTGGTATCCAACCGGGCTTTGATCCCTGACACCCCACATGGTTACCTGAGCCCAGCAGGGAGTGATCCCTGGCCAAGCACAGCTGGAGTGGCCCAGAAACTCGTAAATCTTTGCGGGTCACAAGAACCAGGTGAAACCTTCAGAATGCCTAGGTTCAAATCCTTTCTCTACCAGTTGGTGATGCTTGAATCTAGGCTTGTTTATAGATGCTTCCTGGCCTCTAAAATGTGATGAGGAAGGACCAGGGAGGGGGGGCAGGGTGTGTGTGGAGGAGGAGGGGGGAGAGAAGTGTGATGGCCGCGGCCGACCTGGTGATTGGGGCAGGGACGGGTGTGTGTGGAGGAGAGGGAGACAGTGACCGCAGACCCGGTGATTTTCTTACAAGGACTCTTGCCCTTGTGCTGTTTCTTTGTTTTTAAGTTTTCGAACATTATCTTGATCTAGGGTACTCTGGGGCCGGAGTTGTTCGGGTTTTGTGAGAAAACGTGTCTGGCTGCCCTGCTGGCTGTGTGGCCCCTTCTCTCTGCTCCCCCTCTGCTGTGTTCTAATATCAGTGCTTGATTTGCTGAAGGTGTGGGAGCGACTGTTACGTGGCCGTCAGCTGTTGCACGGGAGCCCAGGACAACACTCCTCCCATGCTGTGGGGGCCGACGCTGGACTCCCCGAGGCACCGCTTATCTCGGATCTGCAGTCCTCGGGCACTCCAGATGACAAGGATGTAGCCCCCAGGCCCTGAGACGCCCGAGGTGTTTTTTTTGCTTTTTGGGTCACACCCAGCAATGCTCAGGGGTTACTCCTGCCTCTGCACTCAGGAATTACTCCTGGCAGTGCTCGGGGACCATATGGGATGCCGGGATTGAACCCGGGTTGGCGTGCAAGGCAAGCGCCCTACCCACTGGACTATTGCTCCAGCCCCTGTGGTATCAGTTTAGATTCATTTAGATCCCTGGTATCTATGTACTCTTGCAGTGTGATACTTGGACTCTGTGTTTTCAACTTGAAGTCACTTTATCACTGTCCAGGGAGCATTGTTTCTGCTTGAACGACTGATTCCAGTTCACTGACGCCAACTTAATAAAGCCGATGCCCTGGTGGAGACAGCGCCCACATCCTGAGGCTTGTTTCCGGGGGCTGCTGCAGTTGGCCTGGCAGAAGCCCACTCAGACCCAGGGCAGATTTTCTCCATGGCTCCAGTACATGGCTGGTGACCCAGCGAGGAAAAGCGCATGAAAGTTTTTCATTTATTTTCTGGGGATTTTCTTTGCAGCAGGGGATGGGGGCTGGCACAGCACACTGTGCTCGGGGAAGGATTCTGTGGTGCTGAGCTCACACCCTGTCTCCTAGTACAAAGCACGGATCACGCCCTTAAGCTATGTCCCTGGCCCATCCCATGTGTTTTAAGATTCAGTATATCTCTGATGCATTCCTTTCTCTGGGGGGGCAGGGGGATCCCCGACATCCCATATGGTTCTCCAAGTCTGCCAAATGTGATTCCTGAGTGCAGAGTCAAGAACCAGGTGTGGCCCCAAAAGCAAAACAGAACCACATAGGAGAGAGGGTGCAGAGTGGGGGAGAGAAAGTGAATGAGAGAAGAACTTGAAGCTTTACATACAGACTTGAACTCAACCCTTTACGTGATCATGAGCAAAAGTAAACTTTCTGAATTCCCAAAACCTGACAATCCATGAGCGGAGTTCACAGTAGCAAAATCCTGCAGAAGGGAACTGCGGCAGGTGAGAAACACCAACATTTGGGCAGCATAATCCTGGGAGACCGTACACAAAGCATAAAAAGGAATGAGGAAATTCTACCTGCTCTGCTAATCCTGTCTGGGCCGGGAGCCCCAGCACTGCGCATGAGGAGACTGTGTGGGAAAAACTGCTGAGAAAGTTTCCAGCAGAGCTGCTGGTCAGTACCCAAAGTCGAGGCCAGCGGGTTACCCCTGAGCTTGGTAGTTATGAACTAGAATCCAGAACTTTGGTATGATGTCATGTTATATGAACACAGACGCTGAAGCCAGGGATGGTGGAAGCAGCAAATGAACCTAACATGAAAAGTGTTGTAGTATCTGCTCTTTTCTTACCTGAAGGAGAGGGCCGCTGGGGCTGGGGAAATTGGGGCAAAAGGTATCAGGTTTTGTGTGTGTGTGATTTTTTTTCCTTTTTTATTGAAACACCGTGATTTACAAAGTAAAAAGGTTTTCATAAACTGTTGATAGATTCATACTTCAGCACCACTCCCACCACCAGTGTGTTCTCTCCACCAAAGACCCTCATTTCCCACCCACCCCAATTCCCATGCCTGCTCCCTCAGCTGGCACTGGTTGAATTGACCATTAAAGCACATTCATGGCAATGTAATTGATGAATCCCTTTTCTTCCCTATTGTTGGTTATGGGAGAATCTGGCCAAATTCTGTTCTTGAATTTACTTTGAGTTTCTAGAACGTGGTTGGTTTCCACTAGTTTGATGTTCCGCACAGCTGCACAGCTGCAAAGCTGCCGCAAGACATGGGGAGAGCCAGATGGCAGCTCTCCCCCATGTGTCTGAGTCTCTGCATCATGGCCGACAGCTCTGAGGCAGTTTGTAGGCGGGTCTTCCAGGCCTCCTGGACAGGACGGAGGCGGGGAAGGGGGACCCCAGCTCCATCTCCACAAAAGCCCAGTGAGTTTCGCCACCTAGAACCACATACCTGGGCTTGAAATCGGCTTCTCTCTTGGGTGGGGCTCTGATGAGCTGTGAAGTCTGGACTTGGAAAATGGCTGCGATTATGGTGAGCAAGTTTCCGCTGGCTGCTTCTGAGGCCCTACTGGGGTGGCAGGCCGGGACCAGAACCCCTCCTCAAAAGGGGTCAAATGGTGAAGGGTCAGACTGGACTTTGGTCACCTTCCTGGCACGTTAACAGGACTCTGGCTTATGACGCCACATCACCACATGCTTGAAACACGATGGTCTAACAGCCTTAGTTGCTTCAGTAAACAAAAGTGCTGTTTTCTTGATCCAAAAAAAATATTTTAAATTTAAAAATAGGCGAAGGAATCCAGTGGGCATTTTTTCAGAGACATATAACTGGTCATCAGGTCACCAGGTATGAGCAAAGATGCTTCCTGTCTGTCTTCAGGGAAATACAAATCAAAGCCCCAAGGAGCAGACATGCAAATCGAAACCCCTTAGAGCCTGGAATTGGGCCTGCCTCAGAAGCCAGAGCTCATCAAGAGGAGATAATAAGTGTTGGGGAGAAAAGAAAGCTGCCACGAGCATGTAAATTGGTGTGACCACTTTGGAAAACCGGGTGGGCGTTTCTCAGTGTGCAGAAGTACCTTGTGGCCCACCCATGCTGCTTTGGGAGTGTCAAGGGGACACTGCGTGATCATTGTCCCTCTGTCACCATGAATCGCCACTCTGCCTTGAACTGTGGGCACGGTCACAGTCTTCAGATAAAGAAAATTGGCCCCAGACTGTCCCTGCGGTTCATGATGGGGTGTACTCTGATGTGTAGCCAGGTGATTTTGCCACCATGGGAGAGGGATTGTATCCGGGGCCCTGGCCAGTAGTTCCTGGCATAAATGAGGAAGACCTAGATCTTGCCGGTCCCTGAGGAAAAAGGAGAGGGATGGACTTGGGAGAAACTCTACCTTGCCGCTCCTGCTGAGAGAAAGGAAAGAAAGAAAGACAGACAGACAGACAGACAGACATGGAAGCAGCGGGGAGTTCTGGATAGCAATACTCCATTTACTGAACACAGTTGAAGCCTTTTATGCAATATTTGGGTGGAGGGGGTACAAGAACACATCACAGGGCATTTGCAAGCTCCTGGGCCATTTTAACAAAACAATGACAGATTTAGCATTTGCAAGGTGTGTTGGCAGAAGTTAGACCGAAGGATATGTGAAGGAAGGTCTGATGGATACTGCCTGTTAACAGATATGCAGGGTATTCTGGCAGACTGTCTCCCCAATAGAATTAGTATGTAGAATTCCCTAGTGAGACTGTTAATCAAGCTGCAGTTACACAGACAAGGCTATCCTAGGTCATTTCTCTGCACATTTCCTTGTTGGCTATAACTAGCTCAAGATGGAGTCTATAGCCCAGCGGGTAGGGCGTTTGCCTTGCACGCGGCCGGCCTGTGCCGGCCTGGGTTCGATCCCCGGCATCCCATATGGTCCCCCGAGCACCGCCAGGAGTGATTCCTGAGTGCAGAGCCAGGAGTAACCCCTGAGCATCGCCGGGTGTGACCCAAAAAAGCAAAAAAAAAAAAAAAAACCAAGATGGAGTCTAATGGACAATGCTGAAAGTTAGGCAGAAAACAAGTTTTTATTGTTCTGTCTGGCACATCCTTGCCATCATGGGCTAGTCCGGTTCTGTCTGACATGTCCTTGCCATCATGGGCTAGTCCTGAAGGCCGCATTAGCAACTGTAATGCGTTCTTTTCGTTCATCTCATCTTACCTAGATAGCTCCCCTGCAGGTTTTTGGTTCCTGGTTGTCTCCTTCCTATTATTCCTAAGTCCTATGCAAAGAATGTGAAATGTCTTTGTAATGTAAACCATGAGCTGTATTGCTCTTTGAGACTATGGGATAAGAGAGTTGGGGTCTTTGTGGAGGTGGTCAGTCAGCTCAAATGAGTCAGCTCAAGTGAGTGAGCTCAGGTCAGTCAGCTCAAGTGAGTCAGCTAAAGTCAGTTAGCTGCGATTAGTCAGCTGCCAAGATGAGAGCTGCTGCCCCCCCGGCTGGTGATCATTAAAAATATTAATCGATATACTTCGTGTTCCTGGTGTCTCATCTCTGCGCCTCTGACCCGACAGGACATTCCTGCTTCAAAGGTGACATTTGCAAGATAACAAAAGATCATTGATTTACATATTCCTGAGATCAGAGGTCAGAAGACCTCTGACACAGAGGAGCCACTAAGGTGAAGCACATTCTGCCTCACCTTAGCTTGGATAAGCACAGATGTTTCGGTGTAACCATATAGTTAGGGCCCATTTCCGGTCCTGCCCTTAGGGTCTTGTGAAGGAAAATGCTGGACCCTAAGGCTAGCAGCTCAGAACCCAACAGGATTGTGCAAACCTCAGTCATCCGCACCCACGCGGACCTGTCGTATGCACAGTCCAGAGACGCTTGGCACAGTTTTAAGTGAGGCACGACCGTATATAGTGTGGTGCTTTCGAAAGAAGGAAATCTGTTACTTGTGACCAGTGGTTAAGTGGGATGAGGCAGCCAATGAAAGACTGTATGTTGTGACCCATGTGAAAAGGCCAGACGTGTAAAAACAGAATGTCAGTGCCCAGAGGCTGGGAAGCGGAGCAGGATGCTGTCTAATGGTCCAAATCCTGGGGATGTAACCCACAGTTCAGTGCTCATCGGAATGCTGCAGTAGGAGCATCAGAGTAAGGGACTAGAGCTAAGTATCCCAGACACGAAGAAGAAATGAGACTCACGTGACACTTCTGACAACCATACGGCAGCGCAACCCGGTGTGTGTGCCGTGAAACCAAGGTCAGTGCTATCAAAGCTGGTCTAGAGCTGTGTCCCTGGAGCAGGCTCTGGCCAATGACTGCAGTCACGGAAATGTTTGCTGAGCTTGTGCAGATTCAGACATGCAGAACCCGTAAAACTATACACGCTCCCCCAAACTATGTCTGCCTAATTAGTAGGGTGGTACTTGGGAGAACTCCACTTCGTTTCTCTCGCGTATTCTCTTGTCTGTCTGGGCCAGATCTAGTACAGAGGCTGAGACGCTTCTCTTGCACACAGCTGGCCCTGGTTTAATCCCCCGCAACTACAGACAGTTCCCTTGGAGCACTGATCTCTGAGCACACAGCCAGGAGTAAACCCAGAGTACTATGGGATGTGACCCAAACATTGGAGACCAAACAAAAGCCCACCAAAACTAAACCTCACCAGTGTCCCAGATTATATTAAGCTCATTGTTTCATGAGGGAAGCCAGTCTAGATGTTACAGCCAGTTCAAAAGCTGGTGCTTGGCTACTGAGCCACATCATGCTCTGTGGCTCTGGGGGGAGCACCAGCCTCTGAGGCGAGTCCTTGGCCTAGCCCACATGCCAAACGACGGCCCCATCGTCATCCTGCAGGGCCGTGAGAGGCCCCCTCAACCTAGTGTGCGAGCACCAGACTCCCCCAACAGGAAGGGAGCAAGCGACAGAGGTCCGGGAACAGACAGGTCTGGATCACGCCAGAGTTACACTCTATCTGGCGTAACTTTTTTTGGGGGAGGTTGGGTTTGTTGTTGTTTTTGTTTGTTTGTTTTTTGTAACTAACTCTGGTGACGCTCAGGGGTTACTCCTGACTCTTTGATCAGGAATTATTACTGGCAGTGCTCAGGGGACCATATGGGATGCCAGGGATAGAACCCAGGTTGGCTGCTTGCAAGGCAAACGCTCTACATGCTGTGCTATGGCTCCGGCCCCTAATGTAACTTTTCACAAGTCAGCTGCAGCACTGGCGAATCACATGTGGGAGTTTATTGTGAAAATTGATTCTGAGGGTCTGTGATTGTATCGGTGGGGAGGGCACTTACCTTGTACTCGGCCCACCCAGGTTCAGTCTCCACCATCTCCTGTGGCCCCTGAGCCGCACAAGGAGCGATTCCTGAGTGCAGAGCCAGGGGTAGGCCCTGGACATGCTGGAGGTGTCCCCACCCCATCTACCAAAAATGAAATCAAAGAATCAGATTCTAGTACTGTATCAGCACATTATTTAGAAATCTGGAAAATTCACTGGGTCTTGCTTTTTTTTTTTTTTAATGACTCATGCCCTGGTTATCAAACAAGTGATGAATAAATAGGAAAGTTTCTTCCTATTTAAAAAAATAAGAGGGACTGGAAAAGGTAGAACAGGGGTAAGGCACGTGCCTTTGCGTGCAGCAGCAGGCCCTGGTTCCACCCCCTCGGTCTGCACTGCTGAGCGGAGCCCTGGAGGCTTCCAGAACTGCGGGGCGCAGCTGTCCCTGGCCCTTCGGGTCCAAGCAGCCTGAGACCCTCGCATTAAACCACTGGCCCAGGTGCCAGTGCACTGTTTGGAAACCCCACCCCACTCCCGCTGAAGGAACAGATAATCAAATTAGACCCGCACGTTTGGGATCTTCACGAGCACAGAGGTCACTGGAGCAGGCAGGTGCCGTCACAGAGACAGATGCTGGATCTGGTCAGGTCTCTGGCTCTCGTCCCCATGCCAGGAAATCCAAAGGCCAGAGAACCACTGAGGGGTGAAAGGGGGACAGTGACAGCTTGAGAGCTGGAGGTGCCCTCGGGAGACAGTGGAATCTCCTCACTGAATTCCAAGGAAACAGCCCTTGAATCAGTGAGAAAGCCCATGCATTAAAAACTGCCTAAGGGGAGCTTTGTACAGATTCAATGTGGTCCCTATAAGGATGCCCATGGACGTTCTTCAAAGAAATTGACCAGGCGGGGCGGAGCGATAGCCCAGCGGGTAGGGGCGTTTGCCTTGCACACGGCCCGGGTTTGATCCCTAGCATCCCATATGGTCACCCGAGCACCGCCAGGAGTAATTCCTGAGTACAGAGCCAGGAGAAACCCCTGAGCATTGCTGGGTGTGACCCAAAAAAAGAAAAAAAAAAAAAAAAAAAAAAAGAAAGAAATTGACCAAACACCCCTGAAATTTGTATGGAATAATAAACCCCCACAGATAGCTAAAGCAATCCTTGGGAAAAAGAAGATGGGAGGCATCACCTTTCCCAACTTCAAACTGTACTACAAAGCAGTAGTATTTAAAACAGCATGATATTTGGAATAAAAACAGACCTGTGGACCTATGGAATAGAGTTGAGTATCCTAACAGCCGTCCTCAAAAAACAAGATATGGAAATTTTAAAAAGAAGGAAATGTGAAATCTAAGAATATTAATTCTTACTCAGTAGTAGTACTCTGGTTTTAGTTTAGAAGTCGACTCTGGACTTCACAAGAAATAAACAGCCAACCCTATCAAAAAATGGGGAGAAGAAATGAATAGAAGCTTCCAAAAAAGAAGAAATTCAAAAGGCCAAAGGTATATGAAAAAGTGCTCTTCATCTTTAATCATCAGGGAGATGCAAATCAAAACAACAATGAGGTACCATCTCACACCACAGAGACTGGCACACATCCAAAACAGCAAGAACAACTGGTGCTAGTGTGGATGGGGAGAGGGAGAAGGGACTCTCATCCACTGTTGATGGGAGTGCCGACTGGTCCAGCCCTTTTGGAAAACAATATGGACATTCCTCCGAAAACTAGATATTGAGCTCCCATTTGATCCAGAATAGTACTCCTGGGAATATACCAGAGAGACCGAAAAACACAAAGCAGAAACACTATCTGTACTTCTTTATTCATTGCTGTGCTATTCGCGATAGCTAGAATCTGGAAATAACCTAAGTGCCCGAGAACAGAGGACTGGCTAAAGAAACTGTGGCACATCTACACTATGGAATACTATGCAGCTGTAAGAAAAGACGAAATTATGAAATTTACCTGCAAATGGATGGACATGGAGACTATCATCACTGTATCACTGTCTTCCCGTTCATCTTCGATTTGCTCAAGCGGACACCAGTAACATCTCCATATGTCCTGTCTCATGCTAGTAGAGCCCAAGGGCATCTGCTTGCTCCAGGAACATAAAGAGCCTCAAACCATTACACCAGGTCATGGGAAGGAGGTCTATAATTGTTACTGGTATCTGGCATATCAAATATGACACGGGTAGCTTGCCAGGCTCTGCCCGTGCCGGGTAGCATACTCTTGTAGTCATCTCAAAATCCAGCATTTACTGATGAACCGCATGGCTGCAAGCGGCCGCGCGAGCTGGGCTGTGATAGGCTGGTCTGCTGGGTGGAGTTCTGACGAGGATGAAGTACGGATGTGGAAAATGGAGGTCCCCATGGAGTGGGGGGTCGTCTGGCTTGTTGTGAGGCTCTGCTGGGGTGGCGGGCCAGGGCTAGAACCTGCCATCCCTCCCGGGTACCTCATGAGCGGCTGGGCACAGGGAGAGCAAGTAGCAGCTCTGCCCCATGTCTGTCTCTGGATCAGCATACCTGGGCCGGATTAAAAAAGACTGCAGCAGGGTGGATCTCGATGAGCCGGGTTGTGATAGGCTGGTCTGCTGGGTGGAGTTCTGACGAGGGGGAAGTTCGGATGTGGAAAATGGAGGTCCTCATGGAGTGGGGGGTCGTCTGGCTTGTTGTGGAGGGTCTGCTGGGCTGGATTAAAATGTCTTTTCTCTCCTCTCTCTCTCTCCCCTCCTGCCCAACTTTCCTACACATCGTAGAATGCAGTACATTAAAGGACAAAACTGTTTCCACTAGTTTGATGGACTGCGTGGCCGCAAGTCTCCCGGAGACTATCATGCTGAGTGAAATTAGTCAGAAGGAAAAGGACAGATAAAGAATGACTGCATAAATTAATGGGATATAAATATATATACCAATGTTTTACTAAGTGTGGGAAATGGTAATGTCAGACTAGAACTCACCATTGAATATACACAAGGAGACTTAAATGATAAACCCTAAATGTCTGCAGGGCTAGCCGCAATGTGTAAAAGAAGAGGAAGAGAGAGAGATGCCAAGACAGAGACAGAGACAGAGAAATTCAGAGAGATAAAGAGAGGAAATGGGTACCTGCTGTTGAGGCAGCCTGAGGTGGGCGGAGGGGGTGTGGGTACATTGGTGGTGGGAATCGGGCACTGGTGGAGGGATGGGTGCTGGAATACTGTATTACCAAGAACTAATTATGAACACCTTTGTAATTATATGTCTCACGGTGGTATAATAAAACATTTAAAAAATAAAAATAAAACTTAAAACGGAGAAAAAATAAGTAGATGCTGAAATACTTAAAGATGAGATGATCTGATATCTGATAATTATTTTTGGCTCACACCTGGCAATGCCCAGGGCTGACTCCTGGCTCTGCACTCAGGGATCACTCCTGGGAGGACTCAAGGACCCCGGTGGGGTGTTGATGTTAGGGCATCAGGTGAGCAAAGCGAGCTACTAGTCATAAGGGACTCCATTAGGCCATCTTAGCCTCTACTGTGACCCTGAGGATGTGACCCCCGAGGAGTGGGAACTAGGGACAAAAACTTAATCTGTTTAATCAGCCATAAACATTGAATGTAAACGCAGCTGGGGAAGCTGGAACTCGGCTCTCCCCAGGCTCAGCTGACCATGGGGCTCCCAGGAGGACAGATGGGTTTTGGGAGTGGGCCATCACCTCTGGAGGGTCTCGGAAGCAGCCGGATGAGACTCCGCCCACCACACTAGCCGCCACCTTTGCTGTCGATGCTACCTCAAGACCAGATTAACAGAGCAAAATGAGTAGGCAGCTCCCAGAAGCAGGAATCACTGGGAATTCATCAGATGGAGCCAGGGGTCAGCCCTCCCCCCTCCATTTTGTCGAGCCTGGTGGCCCCGCCCAGGAGCTGCCCTGGGGCAACCAGCCATAGCATGCAGTATCAAATGCGGCTGGGGAAGCTGGAACTCTGCTCTCCCCAGGCTCAGCTGACCATGGGGCTCCCAGGAGGACAGATGGGTTTTGGGAGTGGGTCCATCACCTCTGGGGGTCCCTGAAGCAGCCGGGTGAGACTTGCCCACCACATTAGCCGCCACCTTCGCTGTCCAGATGCTGACCATGAGGTCCCTAAGTCACGCGGCTGCACTTTGCGGCCACGCAGTCCATCAAACTAGTGGAAACAGTTATGTCCTTTAATGTACTGCATTCTATGATGTGTAGGAAAGTTAGGCGGGAGGGAGAGATAGAGAGGAGAGAAAAAGACATACAGAACCCTGCCAAGTAGTTGAGGTGCGGGAGGGGGAGGGAGGTGGGGACATTGGTGATGGGAGATGGGTTCGGGTGAAGGGATGGGTGTTGGAACACTGTAGAACCAAAACTCTACATGAGCATCTTCCAATTGTATGTCTAAAAGTGGTGTAATAAAATTTGGGGAAAAAACATTGAATGTGGGACCAGATACTGCTCTCTGCTAACTGATAAGCTTTTTGTGTCAAAACCACTGGGATGTTTTCACAAAACAAAAAACATGTGGGCTGGAGCAATAGTCCAGCAGGTAGAGCGTTTGCCTTGCATGCAGCCAACCCGGGTTCAATCCCGGCATCCCATATGGTCCCCGAAGCACCGCCAGGAATAATTCCCTGAGTGCAGAACCAGGAGTTACCCCTGAGCATCGGCAGGTGTGACCCCAAAAGCAAAAAAAAAAAAAAAAAAGTAACTTGATCACTTGACATCCCGTTATTCATCGATTTGCCAGTAACATTTCCATTTGTTACTGCTATTTAAAAACCATGCTATAAAAACCCCAGCCTTAGTATGCTGAGGGTCCTTGATGGAAACCCACTGCATCGGGCGACTCTTGGACCCCAGCTAGCAGGAAATAAACCTCGCCGTGACTGGCATTATTGTGTGTGGTCTCTGTTCTTCGGAAGGGGTCGCCGATTTCGGACTGTCCACTGGGGATTGAACCCAGGACAGCCGTGGGAGGGCATGCACCCTGGCCATCACTCGGCCCCAGATAACCTGATACTAATTTGCTGTAAAATAAGAGAATGTAAATGAAACAGAACCGACCCTAGATCAGTTTTTTTTTTTTTTTTTTTTTTTTTGCTTTATGGGTCACACCCAGCGACGCTCAGGGGTTGCTCCTGGATCTGCACTCAGGAATTATTCCTGGCGGTGCTCAGGGGACCATATGGGATGCCAGGAATCGAACTCGGGCCGGCACAGGCCCACTGCTTGCAAGACAAATGCCCTACCCACTGGACTATCGCTTCTGCCCCTGATCAGTTCATTGTTGACTCTGGGATATGGCACGGTCTTCTCTGGCCTTACCTGTGTATGCGCTTCCCCTTAATAAAAATAAGGAGAAGGGGGGCTGGAGTCATAGTACAAGGGGAGGGCATCTGCCTAGCACGTGGCCAACTGGTTCAATCCCCGGCCTCCCATATGGTCACCGAGAACCGCCAAGAAAAATCCTGAGCATTGCCAGGTATGACCCAAAAAATAGCACCCAAAAAAAAAAAAAAAAGAGGAATGTTAGGCCCTTCTAATTAATAAGCTTCTTTCCGTGGGCTTTTGCTCATAATTTATAACTTGCTATTTTCAAACCTGTGGAAAACCAAAGCTTTGACAGTCGACAGTTTTCCCCCTCCGGCATCTAAACAATTTCAGATAAAGCCCTCCTGGCTTGCTACGGGCTTTGCTCTAAGTTAATGGGAGTCGGAGATGGGGAGGAAGAAGACGTTGCTTTAAACACACCGAACGCTCGTGCCATTACTGGACCAGCAGGAGGCTCGTCCAGCGCCAGACCGTTCCCTTGTAGCCAGCCTCTCCCGAGTGAATAACCAGTTTTCGGTGTGGTTTGTTTCCAGATAACCTTTTTCATGCTGCTCTCAGCAGTCTGCGTGATGTTGAATTTGGCTGGCTCGATCCTGTCCTGCCAGAACGCTCAGCTTGTCAACTCCCTGGAAAGCTGTCAGCTGGTAAGTAGTGCCGCGTCCTCCGGAAAGGGGCAGGCTGCGACTGATCACGCCGGGTGTAGAAACTTTTATTTTTTTCTCCTTTTATTTCTCCCCTTTGGCTTCCTGCTTAAGTTGTCTAGTTGTTCAGAAAATGTCATTTCCTTTCTAAACACTCTCCCTGCCTCCGGGCACCTTCTACTTGTAAATCACATGTGAGGAGCCCTTGCTAAGACTCCTAACACCCGCTTTGGAAGAATGTCACTAGTAACGGTTTTATTTTAGCATCTGGCACATTGATTTTTCTGGGGATTTTTAAAGCTGAGTTTTGTAAGTCGGTTGTAAGTGACATGATACTTACGATCTTGATGATGAAGGTGTCACAACAATTTGTGTTCCTTTTCGATGGAAAAAAAGGATTTTATTGTTATTGTTCTTGTTTGGGCACCTTATACAGGGATTACTCCTGCTTCAGTGCTCATATCATCCCAAAATGGGTCAGGGGATGCCTAAGATTCAACCCGGGTGGGCCGTCTGCTAGGCTAGCATCCTACCCACACCAGCCCGGTCTACTTTTTTTCTTTAATTTTTATTATACCACCATGAGATATACAGTTACAAAGATATTCATGATTGGGTTTCAGTTATACAGTGTTCCAGCACCCGTCCCTCCACCAGTGCACGTTTCCCACCAACAATGTCCCCTGATTCCCTCCTCCTCCCCTAGCCTGCCTCTATGACAGGCACTTTTCCCTTCTCTCTCTCTCTCTCTCTCTCTCTCTCTCTCTCTCTCTCTCTCTGACTCTATCTCTGTCTCTCTGACTCTCTCTCTCTCTCTGTCTCTCTGTCTCTGTCTCTGTCTCTGTCTCTGTCTGTCTCTCTCTCTCCTTCTTAAGATGTATCCTTGTTTAGGGCTGGAGCGATAGTACAGGGTAGGGAGTTTGCCTTGCACGCAGCCAACCGGATTCCATCCCCAGCATCCCACATGGTTCCCCAGCACCGCCGGGAGTAATTCCTAAGTGCAAAGCCAGGAGTTACTCCTGAGCATGATGGGGTGTGACACAAAAAGAAAGGAGAAAAAATCAAAAAAGAAGTATCTTTGTCTATCTTTCGAGCTGAATTATCCAGGTAAGTTATTTCTGGTCGGGGGCAGAAGCTATATAGCACAGCGGGGGAGGGTGTTTGCCTTGCATGCGGCCGACTGGAGTTCGATCCCTGGCATCCCATATGGTCCCCCCGAGCACCTCCAGGATTAATTCCTAAATGTAGAGCCAGGAGTAACCCCTAAGTGTCACCAGGTGTGACCCCAAAATAAACAAATAAATAAATAAACAAAATATTTCTGGTCAAAAAAAATTTGAAGTTGAATTTGGGGGGCAAAGAAAGCTAGTTAAGCAGGGAAGGGGCTTCTCTTGCAAGCAGCCCACCTGGGTGCAGTCCCCAGCGTCTTATATGAATGGTTTCCAAGAAATCATCTTGGCTCCTGTTGTTTGTCAGAGCAGTAATTTCTGTGCCCTCCTTCCTGGATGGGGACCTCTAGCCGCCTGGCCTGCCTGTCAGGGTGCGCTCTCACTCCCCTGCTGGTTGCTGAATTTATTTATTTTATTTTTTTGCTTTTTTGGGTCACACCCGGCAATGATCAGGGGTTACTCCTGACTCTGCACTCAGGAATTACTCCTGGCAGTGCTCAGGGGACCAGATGGGATGCCGGGGATCAAACGCCGGGCGGCATGGGCCTGCCGCGTGCAAGGCAAATGGCCTACCCGCTGGGCTATCGCTCTGGCCCCTGGTTGCTGAATTTAATTAGAAGCCCTGTCCAGCCCAGGTGGCAGGCTAGCTCTGACAGCTGATTTTTATAAGGTTAAGGGGAAAAAAATCTCTATGGTTTACTGGGTGATAGATAGATAGATAGATAGATAGATAGATAGATAGATAGATAGATAGATAGATAGATAGATAGATAGATAGATAGATAGATAGATAGATAGATAGATAGATAGATAGATAGATAGATAGATAGATAGATAGATAGATAGATAGACAGACAGACAAATAAATAAATAGTGCTTAAACTTTGCCAAAAAAAAACAAATAAGTAGTGCTTAAACTTTTGCCAAATAACTTCACTGGCCTCCTGTTAAGATTATGTATTTTTAATGTTGATTCATTGGTATGATTGATTATATTAATAGACTCTCAGGATTAAGCTACAAAGAGCAAAGCAGATGGAAATCTCCAGTGGTTTTTAAATTTTAAAAAAGCTGGATTTTTTAAAGCTGTTTGTGAGGGGTGGTGATATGTGTGTGGGGTGTTCACACCTGGCAATGCTCAGGGTTCCTTCTGGCTCTACACTCAGAAATTGCTCCTGACCGTGCTCAGGGGACCATAAAGGATAACCTGGGATCAAACCCTGGCCTGCTGTGCTTAAAGCAAGCCCCCACCACTGGATTTTTTTTGGGTGGGTTTGGGGTCACACCTGGAAATGCTCAGGGGTTACTCCTGGCTCTGCACTCAGGAATTACTCCTGGCGATGCTCGGGGACCATATGGGATGCCGGAGATCAAACTTGGGTTGGCCACATGCAAGGCAAACACCCTACCTGCTATACTGTCTCTCCAGCCCCTGTTCTTTTTTATTGATATTTATTTGTTATGGTATTGTATTGGTAGCTCTAAATGCAATTAATATGGGGTCCCAAGCAATACCAGAAAGGTCAGGACCACCCTCAGCCCAGCAGGCTGGACAGTCCCACACAATCACAGATGTAGGCTGCACTGAATTCTTTTCATTTTTCTCTTATCCTTCGCCGTTTATTTCATAAGTCTAGTTATTTCATAAAAACTAACCAAGAAACTTCAAACTAAGGAACTGTCCGTTTCTTTACTAGGGATTTTGTGTTCAGATATATCATTCTCAGCATTGTTGTGTTTTTTTTTTAACTCATTTGACACAGTTTTCTAGCCTTTTTGGTCTTAAAAGCATTCTTTCTCCAGGTTAGCCCCCGCACGGAAGACTGTTATTAACATTTTCTCATTATATATTGACCTTCCCACGTGTGTTGATGGAGCAATGCATTGAGGTGCTGTAAAAATCCCCATGGCAACATTTCGTTCCTGTTTCTTTTATTTCTATTTTTACCATTTTGCATTTTATATGCCTCTTCCTTTCTTGGTCAGCTTCATCAAGACGTCTGTTTAATTTCTGGGAAATATTAAAATAGAAACTCAGACAGGCCCACTCCATGCTTCTTGTTCTCATGTGCCTTCTGCAATCTCACTAGGAGAAAATGAGTCTCAACCTGCTCCACCTAATTTTTGTGGGTTCCCCCATCCCCAAGCAGGGTCCAGCGGGTTTGAGAGGAAATAGAGTCACCTGGCCAGAGTTTCAACACTACCTTGATAGAGGAGCCAGAGTGATAGTCTAGTGGGGAGGGTGTTAGCCTTGCATGCATGTGGCTGACCCAGGTTCGATCCTCGACATCCCATAGGGTCCCCCAAGCACCGCCAGGAGTGATTCCTGAGTTCAGAGCCAGGAGTAACCCCCTGAGCATCGCTGAGTGTGGCCCAAAAGGCGGAAAAAACCCAAAACAAACAAAAAACACTGCCTTGATAGAGCCCTGAGGCGCTTGGCTCCCCCCAGGGTCACACCTGGTTGTGTTGGAGAGACCACGTGCGCTGGGGATCGAACCCGGGGCTTAGCTCCTGCCTCTGTAGCACTCCTTCAAACTGCTGCCTGAAATTGAGCCTTTTCACTTAGCAGAAAGCCTGGGCCCACCCAGGGTATTGCCAGGTTTCTTCCTGGCATTCCATGGAGACAGTGTTTGGAGTGGATCTGCCACCATGAGCGTCCACGCGCACATCAGGGAAAAACCCACTTCTCCATAGAAGCCACTTTGAGCATATTCCAAAGGGCTTGGAGTGACCCTAAATTTTCCCTCCTTTTTTGTTCTTTTTGCTTTTTTGGGGGAGTTTTGTTCCACACCAGCAGGGCTCAGGGGCTGCTCTTGGCTCCAGTGTTTAGGGGTCACTCCTGGTATTGCTTGGGGGGACTATGCAGGTCTCCTCGCTTGAAGCCTGTGCTCCTGTCCTCTGGACTGTTTCTCCAGCCCTTCAGTTGCTCTGTGTGGGTGTCTGACCCCTGATTGGAACAGGATTGACTCAGAGCTTTGTAAAATAACGCTATCTTCTCGCCTGGCTTTATTGGATTTTTATACCTTCAGAGTAAAGAGTACATGTGAATGTTATCACATTGTTGTTTTTTTTCTCCAGCATCTGTGCAAATAATCGGCCTCTCATTTATTAATGTGGTGATTACACGAATAAGCTTCCGCGGGCCCTCCGCATGACCTTCCGCTGCCCTGCTGTCTGGAGCCCGGCTGCATCACGCTGCCCATATTCATGGAGGACTTTGTGTCCAGAGTCATCAGGGAGCGTGGCCCGCACTTGTCTCCTTTTTGCTCCTGTCTCTACCCATTTTCCTGTCAGAGGCGTTCCACACGCCAAGAGCCAGGGAATCTGCTTAGATCTGTCTCTGATTCAGCTCAACTCCCCTGGATCCTCGGGATGTCACACTTGAAAATGAAATAAAAATAGGGACAGTCAGTTAGGAGCCTTCTGGGGCAGTTGCGTTTGGGGTATTGATTCAGCTTCTTTTATTTATTTATTTATTTATTTATTTTTTGCCTTTTTTGGGTCACACCCGGCAATGCTCAGGGGCTAATCCTGGCTCTGCACTCAGGAATTACTTCTGGCGGTGCTCCGGGGACCATATGGGATGCCGGGGATCGAACCCAGGCCGGCAGAGAGGCCGGCCGCGTGCAAAGGCAAGCGCCCTACCTGCTGGGCTATCGCCTCCCCGCGTGCAAGGCAAATGCCCTACCCGCTGGGCCTACGGCTCCAGCCCCTGATTCAGCTTCTTAATTTTTTCACCTAATGATCATTCTGACGTGTTGTGTTTCTTGAGTACTTTTTACTAGATTAGCTTCCAGTTTTTTTGGAATTCTTCTGGCTTTTCTAGTATGTTGTTGTTGTATTAAGGTACAGATAATATCCTTTAATAATTTAAAAAAGATAGCAAACTGAGTAGACAGAAGGTAGATCAGTGATTGCTGTAGGCTGGGGGCCTTAGGAAAATGCTATGTGGTTTCTTTTTGACGTGAGGGAAAACGTCCACAGGCGTCTTTCAGGATTCGGAAAACCAGTGACTCGGTCCCCCTTTAGCTGAATTCTGTGGGATGTGGGTGAGGGTTCAGGGAAGCTGTTGGTTCTTTCTCAAACTCTGTTTTTTTTCATTCTAGTCACTGTGATGCACAATTTCACATCGTGGCAGTGGCCGGGTTGCATGGCTACAACACTCCAAATCCCTGCAGTTCTGTAGACTTAGATTCTGTTGCTTTGGGCCTTCCAAGCCTCCCCTGCTGGGCTTCTTTACATGGAGCATGAGAGAATTTTCTGCCTCTGCTTCTCCTTCCGGCTGATCTCACTGGGCCTGACTGTTGTTGTCTGTGTTCATCCACGCCATGGCAAAGTGCGTGATTTCGTCATTTCTTACATCCTGTAGCATCCTGTTGTGTATAACTGCCAGGTCACTTGATCACTTGAATCCCGTTATTCATGGATTTGCTCGAGCGGACGCCAGTAACATTTCCATTGGACCCTATCACGTGCCAATGTAGCCCAATGACATCTGGTTGATTCAGGAATATGAAGAGCCTCAAACCGTTCCTTCAGGGTCTTGACAAGGAAGTCTGACCATCTTGTAGGTGGGCGGCCACGTGATCTTTTGACATCCCGTGGGATCCAGTCGGTAATGGCTCTAGTCCAGCAGTTGTCTCCAAATCGCATTACATGTCCAGCCCATCTGATTTTCAATGCCTTGGCAAACGAGACAGCATCCCTGATTCTGGAATAGCGACTAAGGTCAGAACTCCGGATTCCTTCTCTCACTTGAGTGAGGCGTGATATTCCAAGCATAGCTCTTTGGATTCCTCTCTGGGAGACCCAAATAGCATTCTCATCCTGCTTTCGTAGGAGCCCAGGTCTCTGAGGCGTATGTTAATGCCGGGAGAACGGTGGAGTCAAAGAGATGTGCCCAGAGCCGGAGGTTCTTTGTCCTTTTAGCTATTTCTTCGATGCCTTTGAAGGCATTCCATGCGCCTCTCTTCCTCCTGCGCAGCTCAGGTTTTAGGTTGTTCATCATGTTGATTTCTCGACCTAGGTACACATAACTGCTGCATTCAGAGATGTTTGTTCCATTGAGAGTGAATGGGGCCTCTGGAACTGCCAGGTGGTTCTTTTTTTTTTTTGCTTTTTGGGTCACCCCGCGATGCTCAGGGTTTTTCCTGACTCTGCACTCAGGAATTACTCCTGGTGGTGCTCGGGGGACCATATGGGATGCCGGAGATCGAACCAGGGCCAGCATGGGCTGGCCGCATGCAAAAGCAAACGCCCTACCCGCTGGGCTATCACTCCGGCCCCCGAGTTTTTTTTAATTTCTGTTTTCTTTTTGGGGTCACACACTGCAATACTCAGGGGGTTATTCCTGGCTCTGCAATCAGGAGTTACTCCTGCGGTGCTTGGGGACCATATGGGATGGCGGGATCAAACCGGGTCAGCCGCGTGCAAGGCAAATGCCCTCTCCGCTGTGCTATTGCTCCTGTTGCAGAGCCAGAAGTAACCCCTGAGCACCACCAGTGTTACCCAAAAACCCAAATTAAATACAAGGCTAGTTCTTCTTTTGTTTTTTGAGCCTTGCCCATTGGTGTGACCCAAAATACTGAAGAGTTACACTCTGGCCCTAATAGCCCTTTTTTTTGTTTTGTTTTGTGTTGGGGGCCCACACCTGGCAGCGCTCCACGGCTTTTTCCTGACTCTGCACTCAGGAATCACTTCTGGCAGTGCTCAGGAGACCATATGCGATGCAGGGGATCGAACTCAGGTTGGCTGCATGCAAGGTAAACGCTTATTCTCAGTCTGGCCCAAGTCTTTATTTTTAAGAAAAAAATTCAGAGATCGGCCAGCGCGATAGATGCTAGCACTGCAGATTTGGCGCTGGCCTTGCACGTGCTGGCTGGGTCTGATCCTCGTCATCCCATGTAGACCGCAGAGTTCAGAGCCAGGAGTCAGCCCTGAGCACCACCAGATATGGCCTTGTCTGTGTCACTGTCCCTGTTCAGCAGCAAACATTGAGACAGTCCTGTGGGATATAAGTCAGGAAGCACGGGGGCGTGCCAGGGTCTCTGAGCACACTCCAAGTGTGTTGTTTCATTGCCGACACTCCGGTTCTTAATACCCATTTACAGGTAAGGAAACTGAGGCCTGGGGCATGAACTGGACTATTTTTAGCAGACTCTGGCCTGGTATTTTGACCTGAATCCTGAACCTCTAGCCCGTTTTTACAGTTCGCTTTAACTCTCCGAGCTCACCAGTGAGTGAGAATCAGTGGGAGCCAACCTCTTCTCCGCAGCTTGGGGGAAATGCCCCTCCAGAAAGGACTGAGGGACCGGAAGTGTACCTGCAGGTTTCAGGAGGTTTCCGGAGGCCTCGGGATGTGTCGCGTCCCACTGCACATGCGGTCTGTCAGCAGGCAAAGCCCCTCCTTCCCCTCGCGCCGTCTTCGCTGTCAGTTAACAGCGCCATGAGTTACGTCCCTCCAGCCGCACGGTGCCCCTTGGCCCCGCGATCGTTTTTAATTAGCTCCACCACGCTGCAAGGAGAGGGTGATGAATCCTTGTTGGTAGAAAAGCTGGCTTTTGCCTGACCCCGCTCACCAAGCTGGTGCCACGCACTAGTGGGTTGGAACCTCTCACTGCTTCTGACTGCTCCCACACACACACACATGCACACACATACACGCGCACACACACACACAACTGTTCAGGCTCCTTATGTCCCCCAAGTTCTGACCAAAGGAAGCGGAGTGGTATGACACAGGACAGGCTGAGGAACTGGTGCTGGGCTTTCTCCTGGTACTGGGCTGTCTCTGGCGGCTGGAGCCTGCAAACCACCCCTTCCCGGGAAGCATTAAATTAGCAAAGGATTCGTGGCACGGGGCAGCCAGTGATAAGCGCTTTTTAAAAACTTTTTAGTTCCAGAGCTGGAGCAATAGTCCAGTAGGGAGGGCATTAGTCTTGGGCGTAACCGACCCGGGTTCGATCCATGGCATCCCATAGGGTCCCCCGAGCACCGCCAGGGGTAATTCCTGAGTGCAGAGCCAGGAGGAACCCCTGAGCATCACCGGGTGTGACCCAAAAAGCAAAAAAGAAAAAAAACCTGTTAGTCCGGAGGCTGCGGGGCACATTTGTATGGCACAGGTCTGAAGAATCAAGAGCACGCATCTCCCGTGAGCAGACACAGGGCGGGACTTAACCGTTAAAACAGAAACTGCAGCCACAGGGCCGTGAAAGGGGCTGGACACGGAGATGGTGGAGGGGCAGAGAGCAGAGACAGAGCCGTGGGGGAGGGAGAGAAGAGTGAGGGTGTGACGGGGCTCTGAGGAACCGCGTTTCTGCTTCCGATGATGGCTCCTTCTATTTCCAGTTTGGCTGCTCTTATTGGACACATG
>JAJIBD010012843.1:0-42773 GCA_021461705.1 Cryptotis parvus | reverse complement strand
TGGAGACAAGCTAAACAAATTGTCCATAATTGTCCTGTCTGTGCTCCCTTATAGACAGACATGAGGCAGAGCTGCTCTGGCTCTCACTGTGTCCAGATGCTCATGAGGTGCCCGTGAGGGATGGCAGGTTCTAGCCCTGGTCCGCCACCCCAGCAGAGCCTCACATCAAGCCAGACGACCCCCCCACTCCATGAGCACCTCCATTTTCCACATCCAGACTTCCCCCTCGTCAGAACTCCACCCAGCAGACCAGTCTAATCACAGCCCAGCTCATCGAGATCCACCCTGCTGCAGTCTCTTTAATCCGGCCCAGGTATGCTGATCCAGAGACAGACATGAGGCAGAGCTGCTTCTGGCTCTCACTGTACCCAGACGCTCATGAGGTGCCCGGGAGGGATGGCAGGTTCTAGCCCTGGCCCGCCACCCCAGCAGAGCCTCACAACAAGCCAGACGACCCCCCACTCCATGAGTACCTCCATTTTCCACATCCTGACTTCCCGCTCATCAGAACTCCACCCAGCAGACCAGCCTATCACAGCCCAGCTCACGCAGCCGCTTGTCGCCACACGGTTCATCAATAAATGCTGGATTTTGAGATGACTACAAGAGTATGCTACCCGCACGGCAGAGCCTGGCAAGCTACCCGTGTCGTATTTGATATGCCAGATACCAGTAACAATTATAGACCTCATTCCCATGACCTGATGGAATGGTTTGAGGCTCTTTATGTTCCTGAAGCAAGCAGGTCCCCTTGGGCTCTACTTGCATGAGACAGGTCATATGGAGATGTTACTGGTGCCCGCTAGAGCAAATCGATGATGAACTGGAAGACAGTGACAGTGATAAGCATATACGTAGTCAAACATATACATACATACATATATATGTATATATACATATAATGATAAAAATATCCAAGGCCAAACAAAACATGGATTAGGAGGCCTTTTCAAAAGTGGAATCTACCACAAGATCTGTGAGTCGGAGGTTGGGTGGGATAGAGAAGGGGAAAATGTTCTAATAATTGTTGTAAGCATAATATCAACCTAGAATGAGTATTGAATATAGGCAAAAAGATACACATGATAACCTCTAAATGTATGTATTGCAATCCACAATGTGTAAGTCAAGGAAGAGAGAAAGTCAGAGAAAGAAAGAAAAGAGAAGAGAGATAAAGAATTTGCCATAGAGGCAGGCTTTGGGGTGAGGGGAGGGAATCGGGGGCATTTGTGGTGGGAAATAGGCACTGGTGGAGAGATGGGTGCTGGAATACTGTATGGATCGGAACCTGGACATGAACATATTTGTAATTGTACATCTCACGGTGGTATAATAGCGTATTAAAAAATAAAAATAAATTAATTAACAGCTCAACAATATCATAAGCTCTCTTAGGAGACAGATGCATTTAGGAAGCACAGGCTTAAAACCATGTTCCAAGAAAGCCACATGTAGGTTCAGTCTGCTGCTGCCCTGGTTATAGGTGTCCCACCAACAACTTGGGTTTCATTGCAGGACACTCAATTTTGCAGACACAAACACATTCAATATTAAGAGCACATGTCACTATGTTTACTATCTGGCCTCTACCCAGCAGAGCCCTCACAAGAAGCCAGAGGACCCCCCCACTCCATGAGGGCCACCATTTTCCACATCCGGACTCCCCTCTGGTCAGAAGTCCACCCAGCAGAAGAGCTAATCACAGCCCAGCTTGTGCGGTCGCTTGCAGCCACACAGTTCATCAATAAATGCTGGAGATCAGAAGTGACTAGAAGAGTATTCCACCCACAAGGCAGAACCTGACAAGCTACCCATGTTGTATTTGATATGCCAAATACCAGTAACAATTATAGACCTCATTCTCATGACCTGATGGAATGGTTTGATGCTCTTTATGTTCCTGGAGCAAGCAGATGCCCTTGGGCTCTACTAGCATGAGATAGGACATATGGAGATGTTACTGGTGCCTGCTTGAGCAAATAGATGATGAACAGGAAGACAAGTGATACAAGTGAATTAAAAAAAAAGAAATGTAAAACTTCAGGTCTTCGTTGGCTGGGCGGCTCAAATATTTTAGCACTAGATAATGTAAAGGGAAGTTTAACAATTATTGCAAACCTATTAGCAGAACAATAACAAAAAAAACCACTGTAAAAATTTCATTCTACCCTACCTGCTCACATTATAGATCAGAGTCAATCAATATTACTTATAGTTTTATGCCTATTAAGTAGATGATAGCTAGAGAAATTACAGACAATGTGGAGAATTTTCTATAAGCCAGATTTTGCAACCAAGTATTATTCCCATGAATTGACTGCTTTTTGTAGCAGGGTCTCTGATTGTAGAGTCATAGCATAGGCAGTATCAAGGGAAATTCATAGCAATATAAACCTACAATGTAACAAGAAAAATGTCAAAAAATACTCCAATATTGAATGGAACTGGTAAAATGAAATAAACCGAACTTAAGTCAGTAAAATAGAGCAGTGGGTTGAAGATATACTCAAGTGATGAGTACATGTCTACCATTTGTGAGAACATGGGATTTATCCCCATAAATGGCTGACCTAGGTCTAGCCCAAGTGACTGCTGAGTACCTTTGAGTATGATTCTGGTGCTCCACTGGACCTGACAGATTCATATTATTGGGAGTGACCCTAAGTTCCTTAAGACCACTGAACGTGACTTCAACTTTAAAAAATACAATTTTTTATTTGTATTTGTTCCATGAAGATAGCTCAAAGGTCTGCAGCACATGTTTTGCATTTGGAGGCCCAGAGCAAAACCCAAGTTTGAGGATCCCCAAGCATGGAAACTACAGTGGATTTCTAAGCACTGCTGGGTGTAACCTAACACTTAAAAAAATAGAAAATAAAAGAGAAGAGAAAATTGTAGTAGAAGCAAGTGAAATATAAGTTTAAAATTTCAATAAGAAATATCACAAAAAAAAACAAGAACTGGCTCCTTAAATGGAATAAAAGTATCAACTTCGCTCACTAAGAAAATTCCTTATATATTGGAATTGAAATGTAAAGTGAGGAAGATAAAAAGATACAAATGTACAAAGAGTTATACAAAATAATTTAAATAAAAGTTTAGGTCCAGTTTCACTAGTGAGTTCTATCAAAACTTTATTTATGCTTTAATTCATTTTGTTTTATATCACATATGTAGACTCAAGACTTACTGCAAATTTGTGCTCAGAGGTCCCTCCTGGTAACACTAAGAACATACAGTGCTAGAAATCAATCAAGACGTCCTACTTACAAAGCATATGTTTAGTCCTTTGAGGTATCTTTTGGGTTAATTCATTAGAGGCTTCTACAAAATCTCTAAAGATTACCGATTCCTGCATATTTCAAATTATTCCCAAAACTTGAAGGAAGGGGAATTCTTTTCTTTATTATGAGGTCAATATTACTCATACAAAAAATCAGACAAGGACATTGGCCATCACAAAAATATGGGCTCTGTTTTAACTAGAGGCAGTTATTGTACTGATAAACATACATTATGGAAGAGCAGGATTTAATTCAGGGGCACAAGAATTATTCAATATCAGTAAAGCAATTAATATGATATATAAAATATATACAACTATAGTTTAACTCTGGTAGTGAAGATTTTATAAGCAAACATTTTCTTCTGATACTGAGGCAACACACAAAGGCTAGGGGGGCTCTATGTAAACAGATTGCTGCACTAGAGTGGGTACAGTCTAAGAAACAAAAGACTGATGGGAATCCCATGGAATCTGGAGGTTGAGGTGTGACATGTAACTTCCCAATTGAAACTTAATCTGTTGTTTGAAAAGCTGTGTTTAGGATTCCAAAGTGCAAAACCAAAGTTGTCACTCTTAGAAAAGAAACACTTTGAGAAAGTAAAATTTGCATGTGTGAGTGATTGATTGATATGGGAGAGCAGAGAGACAGTTCTTAAGTGTGAGACCCAGATTTCTCACCTATTTGTAATAGATACAAAATACAGATAGAAAGTTATGTGAATTTACAGTGAAATCATATATCAAGTGATTAACTCTGAAACCTCCAGTCAGCAGTTGTTGATAAAGCAGAAAAGGGTGAAAAGGTCTGAGATATAGAGATAGGGCCTTCTCCAGGCAAAAGCACTACATTTTTAACAGAAAATTGTGACGTCTTGAACACATTGGAAACCTTTTCTAGACATGTGATAACAAGTGAAAGCTCTACAAAAGAGAGTCTGAAATGATTATGTGTATTAAAATCTCTCTGAGAGAACTAGAGAACATTTATAAAGGATTTGACAAGTATAGAGAGTTCAAGGATTGCTATCAATAGAGTACAAGAAACTTATGGTAGGTTTGTATCAGCATGGTCTATTGCTGATGCACAGATTTTCAGAAGTATAGAAAGTAAAAGCAATTATCATTCAGTGAATGGTGTTTAACAGCGTTCAGAGATGAAATTTTTCCTGAGAGAACTATATTATTTTCCAAAAATTAATAAAACATCTCTCCTAGTTTGAACTTTTTACTGAATATTTGCTGTATTATTTATTTAATAACTTTGTTCATCAGAATCATAAATCTTTTTTTTAAAATTTTTTATCACACCCAATGATGCTCAAGGATTACTCCTGGCTCTGCCCTCAAGAATCACTCCTGGCGGTGGTTGGGGGGACACTATGGGATGCCAGGGATTGAATCCTGGTGAGCCACATGCAAGGCAAATGTCCTACTTGCTGTACTATCACTCTGGCTCCAGAATCATAAATCTTAACACCATTGTAATCATGGTATTTAAGCGACAATAAAAATGATGAGGACAAATAAATTTCCATTGACCTGCTAAGACATAACAACCTCCAACCTGCACTCCAACATGCTACCTGTCACTAATCAGTCTCTATCTTTCTCCTAATCCAGCCCTAAGCAATCATTGATCTACTTTCTATCTGTATTTACTTTGATATTCTGGAGATTTCCTATCTGTGTAATAGGAGAAGGTATGCTATTTATGACCATTCCATTCCCTTAGCAGTGTATCTTCCTGGTCATCCTTTCCATCATAGGAGCGGACCGTGTCTCCTTTCTCTGTCCATTGATGATGGACCTTTGGGTTGTTTCCACTTGTGGGTTATTGTGAGTCATGCCACTCTGACTAAGGTCTTATATATGCCATAGTTGTGTGGGCGTTGGTTTTTGCTTTTCTTGTGTATTTAGACCCAGGATGAGGAGTTATGTGATCATTCTAGGTTAATCTTTGGAGGAATCATGAGATTATTTTCCAAAGCAACTGCCACTCATTTTCTAGGTCAGCCCTAACGAAGAAACACACATCAGATGACTTGATGTTCTGAAATTTGTCTCACAAATCTGAAAGCTAGAGTTGCAATTTAGGTGTTGGCAAGGCCATTCTATAGAGGCTGTAAGGGAATCCTCCTTTAGTTTTCCTCTGATTCTGGTGGTTTTCTGACAGTCGTTTGTGTTTGTAAAAGCACATTGTGCATGTTAGTACTCTCTCTTCACAGATACTTCCCTGTGTCTTCACATTATATTCCTCCTTATCTCTCTCTTATAAGCTTACCCGCCATATTGGACGCAGGCCCGCCATAATGTTCTCATTGTAACTTTATTCTAAATAATAAATTCTTGAGTGTTATTTTGGGATTCCAGGAATTGAACCCAGGCCCTCAAAACATGCAAGGCAAGTGCTCTACCACTGGGTCGCATTCCTGTCCTCTTCAATTTAACTTGATTAGCTCTCTAACCACCCCAGTTCCAATAAGGTCACATTCTCTGTGATTGGGGTATGGGTGGATGATGAAATTCAGCTCCTAACAAAAGTAGGACCATTTGACATTCCGCATCATTACATTATCTGACTTTGTTATTGTGGCTGTTCTTATGGTATGAGATAGTCTTTCATTGTGGTTTTGATTTGATTGGTCCTGATGATTCCTGATGTGGAGCATCTTTTAATGTGTTTATTCATCACTGTGTATATTTGGAGAAATGCTTTTTTTTCAGACACTTGTCCACTAAAAAAAAACAGATAATTTGTCTTTTTATCTGGGGACCAAATGGATCCCAAGTATAGAAACCGGGTTAGCTGTGTGCAAGGCAAATGCCCTCCCCGCTGTGCTATCGCTGTAGCCCCATTCTTAAATTTCTCATGAAACCTACTGGTATGGGAAATTATCCATTTTTAGTTGGGCAGGCCCTTACATCTGACTTAGAGGGACATTGTTTGGGGATCTGTGACTGTAAGGTTAGATCCAGGGCTTCAGGATGCAAAACATATACTCCATCCCTTTGAACCATTTTCCTGGCTGGGAAGTTGTTATCTTACTTGAAGCCAGTGAGATACATTGTGTCTATGGGGGAATATGGGCCTCACTTAGTAGTGCTCAAGGTTTAGTCTTCATTTTGTGCTGAGGGTTGTTCCCTGGTGGTGTTCAGGGAAACATATGGGTACCTACCTGGGATTTGGACTGGGGTAGGCTAAATGAAGGAAAGCAGCTTATTTGGCCACACCCTTATGTAAGATAAAGATAGATAGATAGAGAGATAGATAGATGATAGACATAGAGACAGAGAGAGATAGAGAGAGATAGACATATATATATATATATATATATATATAGATATATTTAGGTTAACCTGAGGAGGAATATATTCCATATATATATCCCATATATATTTGTATGTATATATACATATATATACATGTATATGTATATGTATATATACATACATATATATGTATATGTATATGTATATATACATACACACACATATGTATCCTGGGATGAACCCTGAGACACCTTGCAGAGCCTGGCAAGGTACCGTGGTGTATTTGATATGCCAAAAACAGTAACAATAATGGACCTCATTCCCAATGGATGGAGACATTACTGGCACCCCCTTGAGCAAATCTATGAACAACGGGAAGACAAGTGATATAAGTGATTAATTTAATCATATATTTAACTATTCGTCCCCCTATTCACTTTAGATTTTGTTTCCTTTACTATTGTTTAGATATAGTGTTTTAGCATTTGGGTTTTATTTAAAATTAAAAACGTTTAAAGCTATAAATGGCCTAAAATGATTGTTTTACACCATTTTTTATTCTTTTAAAAATATTTTATATGGAAATTCATTCATTACAGTTTTTTAGTTCCACTTTGTAAAAAGTACTCTAATAGATAAGGATAGAATCCAGTCAGTTTTTGACAAATATATTCAGTCATGTCTCTCCTCCAAAATTAAAATATGAAGTATTTCCATCAAACTTTAATTTCCATCATTTTAATTTCTTTATTATACTGATTATTACCCACTGCCCTGCATATATCATTTCTTATTGGTTTCTAGGCAGTGAATTTTTTTTCTGTTTTGTTTTAATGTTTAACTTTGTACTCAATTTTTTGATAATTGTGTTAATTTATAGATAACATTGTGTTCCATCTAACAGGATTTCTGTTTGCTAATGAAATGTTACCAGATATCTGTGGACACCATCTAACTAATTTTCAGTAAATATTACCCAGCTTTTTAAAAAGCCTTGATAGTACTATTTTAAAAATATTTTTAAAATGCATTTTCTCTTGTCATAGTATGTTTAGTCTGTAAACCTACATAAGAGAGATGCCAACTTTTACATCCCCTTCAATTATTCAAGTGCAAGAAAAGCTTGCTTTTTTTAGTATACTTAATACTTGACATTTTAATCTTGTACATTAAATTAAGTTTTTATAATTATCTCTTATTAGATTTACATCATTATTATTTACCATCAGGCTCTTGTACTTCAAGTAGCTATTGAAAAAGAGAAGGAAATAGATGCTCAGGGTCACAATGTGACTTTTTCTCATCCCTGCATTCATTTAATCTAGACTGAATGGCAAATGTTTGGCCTTGGATACTAGAAATGAGAATTCCAAGAAAGGATGAGGGAGGTGAGGAGAGTGAGGAAGCGGGCAAGTAATAACCTATGGGCATTGTTCAATGGTCTTGCACAAATTAGTGATGTAACTATTTACACTAAAACTGTAATATTGTGGTAAATATGTGACAAAAAATATAAGTTGTATTTTTTATTTATATTTTTTTGGCTTTTAAGGTCACACCTAGTGACATTCAGGGGTTATTCCTGGCTCTGAACTCAGGACTAAATCCTGGTAGTGCTGGAAGAACCATATGGGTTGCCTAAGATCAAACGCTGGTTGGCTGCTTGCAAGGCAAATGCCCTTCTGCTGTACTCTGGCTCTCGCCCTAAGATATTTTTGTTTCGCTTTGTTATAACTGAGTTTGCTAAGCAGGATGAAATTATAAATCTTCTTCCTTCTTGCTAGCTTTGTTGTACATTTGGCTTTGTTATTTTAATGGTCCATAAATATGTTTTGCTTATTTTGCTTTCTTTTTTTTTATGATGGGATTTCTTTTTTTTTTTTTTTTTATTTTTACAATTACAAAGATATACAATTAAAAAGTTCATATTTGGGTTTTTATTGTGATGACTATGCCTAGCAGTGCTCAAGGTGGTGAGTGGTAAAAAACAAAGTGTTGAACATGTGAAGTATGTGCTTTGCCACTTGGGCCATATCTCAAAGCTCAGTTTATTTTCATCAAAAATGTCATCAGATGTCAGGGCGCCCCGCGTCCCCGACAGTGCCGGGAAGCGAGTTCCCTTCTACCTCCTGAAGCTGGCGAGGAACAGATGAAAACTCAGGAATCCGATGCAGTTTTAAAAGGCTTTACTTATCACAGGTTCAGGCATACAAATCAGCAAAAGGAAAAGCCTGGTGCTTAGGATTCCAGGCTAGAACCCCAGCCACGTGTAGGCCAAGATGGCGACCACCACGTGTAAAGGAGAAAAAGCTTCCAAGGGAATGAGCGCTCCATAAGGAGAGAACCCACAAAGAAGGCCAAAAGCCAAAAGCCGCAGGGAGCCAAAAGCTGAAGGCTGAGGAACCAAAAGGCAAAGGTGAAGGGGCCTCAAGTCAGCCCCTTATATACACCAAAGTAACCAATCGGGAGGTTGTCATGCCAACAAAGAACCCTAAACAGAGTGTAGTGCCACACCCTATTGTAGGTATAAACAAAGGTTACACCAAGGACTAATCCCGAGATTATCTCTTATGTAAAACACTGGAGAGAGAGGGGGCTGATATAAAGTAATACATCTTAACTTCATGAGCTTCATGTAATCTAGATGGTACCCACAAGGTCCTTATTATTATCTGCACCAGGGTGATTCTGAGTATGTTGTTCTCATGTACTGAAAGGGTCATACTCGCCTGCTTAGAGCAAACTAGTATGATCCTTCCTATAGTCTACCTTTAGTCTCAGCGTAGCCAGGGTGGTAGTCTCCTGGTAAATTCTAACTGTCCCACGTTGGGTGCAGTGGGTATAAAGAGGAGCTGTGCCCAATCTAGAAAACATAGAAGTCTTAGTAGATGTATAAGTCAGAAGTTATTCAATCAAGGTGACTTCTGTAACTGCCACACCCTCTAGAAGTGTTTACATAGAAGAGAGATCTCATTAGAAATGAACATTAGCTTAAATAAGATTAAGCTGGGAGTGAGCAAAACAACAAAACTCCCAGATTAGCTAAACATGTCCTCCAACAATCAGATGTAATAAAAAAAGCATAATATGAAATCAATACTCAAGGACAGTAGGAACAAGGGCCAGGAGGTTTGGTCCATGGTTGGAACCCTGCTTCAACTGCTTGAGGAAAAGACAGTTGGGATAGGGAATGGGTCCACTATGACAAAGAGAGTTGTAAATAATCACTCTGGATAAGAACTGAGTGCTAAAAGCAGGTAAAGGAACAAACATAATAACCTCTCAGTATCTGTATTGCAAATCATAATGCCCAATGGGAGAGAAATAGGAAGGGACATGTCCTCATAGAGCCAGACTGGGGGTTGGGGGCGCAGGAGGGAATTGGGACATTGGTGTATACTGGTAGAGGATGGGTGTTGGAACACTGCATGACTGAAACCTGATGATAAACAGCAAGTTTATGATCTAACTGTATCACAGTGACTCAATATTAAAATTAAAAATTAAAAAAATAAACAAAATGTTTAAAAGCTTATCATCCCAATTATCTATTACACTACAGTATAATAAAAAAGAAAGTTTGTGTTACTTAAACATGATTCTAAGAACATCTCTATGCATAGTGAAATTTTTAAGACTCCTGAACTAATCTCATAAAGTTTGTTGCTAAAGTCCTTAATGTAAAGTATTGAGAATTCAAATAAAAAAGATAAAAACCCAGCTCTAAAAATTATTTTAAAATATGACTAAAAAAAAACCTAAACTACTATTTAGGTAAATTCAACCAACATCCATTTAATCAGAATGTTGTAAAGAAACCCTTCTGTCTACCAGCTAAAGAAGGTGCAACATGTGCCAGTCATAATTCCTGCATATAGGTCTAATAGTCAAGGAGGCATGAAGTTGATAGATTGTTCAAAGGGCCATAGAAGATAACTTGCAAGTAAGAGACCCCAAATTCAATCTATAGCATCACATGGTCCCCAGAGCTCTGTGACCAGTTATGGAACTGATGTTTCCAAGTATTCCTGGAGCCCTGTAGCATCACTTTTCCAGATTTAAGACCTGAACCACCATCACATACAGTTGGGCTGAATATTGCCAGGAGTAACTCCAAGCTTTCTGAGTCCTGCTTGTGAGGTCACTCTTTCAAAACAAGATAGCAGTCAAAACACGACTAGACTGGACATTCTAATTGAGCATGGTCTATCATGATTCTAAATGCTGAAAGAGGTATAGTCCTTAGCTAGTGTTAGCCCTCCATTCTTCTAATCTTTCCCTTAAATGCTCAAACTTCATTAGATAAAATATACTTAAGGTAGTAGAGTAGTAGGCATGGTCAAATTTTTGGCCTAAAAACAAAAAAAGTCAAATGTGGGAAGAGACATGGAAAATCAAGACTGTCTTGCAAAATTCGATGAAGTTAATCAACTAGCATACTATGTGGTCTGTTACTATGTTTGTTCAATGGGTACTTTCTGATAAGAAAAAGTAACACAGGGCCAGAGTGATAAATAATTAATGTCTTCATTAAATAATGGAGGTAGAGTGTTTGCCTTGCACATGACAGACTTGGGTTCTCTCTTGGCATCCTACATAGTCTCTGGAACACCAGCAGGAGTAACTCCTGAGAATTACTGTGTGTGACCTAAAAAGAAAAAGAAAGAAAAATTATAAGTAATATAGACTGCCCAGAGCTTCTGCATCTTGCCTGGAGCTACCTCCTGCAGGCCACATCATAGATGGCAGGAAAAGTTTGTATCTGTGCCTCTCTATGTGACAGAGTATCTTTTCACATATTCTATGTTAGCTGGCATAAATATTTTCTATCATACTTCCACGATCTTTATGGGACTAGATAAGTCCTACCAGTATCTATCTGGCTGCATTTGATCCTCTTAAATATATATAGCAATAATTAAATCAGAGAGAAATGCTGTTTGCTTCCTGGCAAGCGAGTGTGGCTCTCAATAATTCTAGCAACCAGAACAACCCTGAAGATAGGATCTTGTGGAAGTTTGGAGAAATATATACCTAGGTATAGGGTATACATGATATAAATACAAGCCTTTTTTATTAATGCCGAGATATATTTCACATTTATACACTGTATACAGTTCTAGGAGTGTTCTAGCTAGCCCTGGTCTGTCATCCCAGCAGAGTCCAGCAAGAAGCTAGAGGAACCCCACACCTTGAGGGCAGTCATTCTCAACATCCGAACTCCACAGCTCCTCAGAGGTCCACCTAAGAGAAAAACCAATCTCTCCCTGTTGTGGTTCATCAGTAAATGCATGAGATGAGAACCTACTACTAAGAGTGTACCACCTACATGGCAGAGCCTGGCAAGCTACCCATGTTGTATTTGATATTCCAAAACCAGTAACAATTATAGACCTCATTCCCATGACCTGAAGGAATGGTTTGAGGCTCTTCATGGTCCTGGAGCAAGCAGATGCCCTTGGGTTATACTAGCTCCTGAAAGGATGTATGCATATGTTACTGGTACCTGCTTGAGCAAATCAATGAATAATAGGAAGACAAGTGATACAAGTGATATTTCATCTCAGATGCCCCACTCCCCCATCTCTACATAGGGTCTGCAGGAAATTTCAAAGGCAGATCTTGACTGGGCAAAATTAACATTTCAATGGCTTGGGCTGGGTTAGCTCCCTTGAGGAAGTGAACCTGATCTTGATAGAATTGGCCCTAACTAAGAACAATTCTTGTGGGCTGGGTCAGACCAATAGGGATATAAAAAGAAGCAGCCTTCTTCCTTTTGCTCTCTCTGCTGGCTCCACTCTATGGTGGTTAGGCTTTCTGCAGTTCAAATTCCTTTCTTCCTTTTTGGGCCGAGTCACATAGTTGCAGGTACAGCGGCAATCTTGGCTTAAGGATCCTGGCCTACACAAATGGTGTGGGTTCAGCTAGGAACTTAAAGTTTGGGGTATTCCTCATATTGAATTGTAATACAAGAATTTGTGAGAGTAAAAGCCTTTGGAACTTTGCTTGACTCATGAGTCTTTACCCTCTGGTTGCCAATCCCCTGGGTAGGAGGGGACCCTGTACTGCTCCCCAATATTGCCAGGAAACCCAGCTCAGCTCAGAAGCAGAGGTAGAGGTTCCTGACTCAAAATAATTAATTGACATGTGTGATACAATAAATCAGTTGTTAAGTTGGCAGTGAAATGTATATAGCCCTCTAAACATACAAATAATAGATTTCATTTTGATTACTTTTATATATTTGACATTTTCTTTCATTTTCGTTGTGTGAGCTTAACAGTAAATGATATAAATATCAGTTTCTTTTGATATACATGTTTTATGTTTATTAATTTAGTTGATATTCTTAAATCAGCATCAAGTTGATATAATTCATTGAACAATTGCCATATGCCAATGTCCTTAATCACTTGATCACTTGAATCCCATTATTCATTGATTTGCTCTAGCGGGCACCAGTAACATTTCCATTGGACCCTATCACGTGCCAATGTAGCCCAATGACATCTGGTTGATTCAGGAATATGACGAGCCTCAAACCGTTCCTTCAGGGTCTTCACAAGGAAGTCTGACCATCTTGTAGGTGGGCGGCCACGTGATCTTTTGACATCCGTGGGATCCAGTCGGTAATGGCTCTAGTCCAGCGGTTGTCTCCAAATCGCTTTACATGTCCAGCCCATCTGATTTTCGATGCCTTGGCAAACGAGACAGCTTCCCTGTTTCTGGAATAGCGACTGAGGTCAGAACTCCGATTCCTTCTCTCACTTGAGTGAGGCTTGATATTCTAAGCATAGCTCTTTCGATTCCTCTCTGGGAGACCCAAATAGCATTCTTATCCTGCTTTCATAGGGCCCAGGTCTCTGAGGCATATGTTAATGCAGGGAGAACAGTGGAGTCAAAGAGATGTGCCCAGAGCCGGAGGTTCTTTGTCCTTTTAGCTATTTCTTTGATGCCTTTGAAGGCATTCCATGCAGCTCTCTTCCTCCTGCGCAGCTCAGGTTTTAGGTCGTTCATCATGTTGATTTTTTGACCTAGGTACACATAACTGCTGCAGGACATAAATTAATGTCCTTAATTTGTGAATTTATATTACATTCAAAGAAACTCTACTAAGTGTGAACATGTACACTCCACCTTTTGAGATTGGTTTCTGTGTTCACATAACATGCTCAAATTTTCCAATGTAGTAGAAAATAGGAGGTTCTTGACTGTCCTCTATCTCAATAGCCAACCATGGGAGTTTATATTATAATTAAACCTCTGACACAGAAGTGGAATGTGGAAACTATTTAGGGTTACTAACATGATCTGTGAAAATAATAAGTAGAAAAACATCTGTGTATGTATCACTTGATCATTTGACATCCCGTTTTTTGTCGATTTGCTTGAGCAGGCGCCAGCAATATTTCCATTTGACCCTATCATGAGCCAGTGTATCCTGGCATCTGGTTGCTTCAGGAATATAAAGACCCTCAAACCATTCATTCACGGTCTTGATGAAGAAGTCTGACCATCTTGTAGGTGTGTGGCCACATGATCTTTTGACATCCTGTGGAATCCAGTCAGTACCGGCTCTAGTCCAGCAGTCATCACCAAATCTCACTACATGTCCAGCCCATCTGATTTTGATGCCTTGGCAAATGAGACAGCATACCTGACTCTGGAACAGAGACGGAGGTCGGAGCTCCGAATTCCTTATTTCATTTGAGTGAGGCATGATATTCCAAGCATAGCTCTTTTGATTCCTCTTTGGGAGAACCGAATAGCATTCTCATCCTGCTTTCATGGGGCCCAGGTCTCTGAGGCATATGTTAATGCAGGGAGAATGGTAGAGTCGAAGAGATGTGCCCAGAGCTGGAGAGTCTTTGTCTTTTTAGCTATTTCTTTGATGCTTTTGAATGCATTCCATGCTGTTCTCTTCCTCCTGCACAGCTGAGGTTTTAGGACGTTGATCATGTTGACTTCTCGACCTAGGTACACATAACTGCTGCATTCAGAGATGTCTGTTCCATTGAGAGTGAATGGGACAAACTTGAGAGAGAGAACAAATTGAGAGTACATTCAGAGATGTTTGTTCCATTGAGAGTGAATGGAGTTGCCCGTTCCTGGGCGACACTTGCGGGCCCCAGACCCAGCTGCCAACATGATTACAGACATGTGATGGTCATCTTTCTTTACAATCTTTACCGTGGGCCTTGTTCGCTGCACTCATCAAGGACCGCCAGTGGGACGACCGGGGTACAGGCCATGTGACCTCCTGCTACAAGGAGCAGCTGAAGGGTATGACCTACTTGTCAGGGCAGAGAGTGATATCACACTCAGCAATGCTCAGGGATTACTCCTGGCTCTGCACTCAGGAATTACTCATGGCAGTGCTTAGCCCAGCAAGCAATTAAGAGTATACCGCCCACATGGCAAAGCCTGGCAAGCTGTCCGATGCATATTCAATATGCCAAAGCTAGTAATAAAAAATGTTCATCTTCCTGACCCTGAAAGAGCCCTTAATATGACCACACTAGGAAGGACGAACAAGGAGGGCATGATAAAATTTCAGGGCGATGGTAAGCTGCCAAAACGAAGAAAGACTAAAATGACAGTCTGTACTTTCAATGCACGTACACTGGCAACGGAAGCTTATATTGAGGACCCGATGGTGCAAGCGCAAAGATCAAGTATGACATCATTGGTCTGACTGAGACAAGGAGGCATCAATTGCATCACACTGTTTTTTACACAGGAGAAGAACTGTTCCTTGAAACATGCGATGAAAGAGACATCAGTGGAGTCGGTGTCCTTGTCAACATGAACATGGCCGCAAACATTGATTCATTTGAATGCCTGACAAACCGAATAGGACAATTACACTTGAAGAGATGTGGTCCACTGTCAGCAGTTTCTATCTTCGTTGTCTACTCAACAACATCCACATACAAGGAGGAAGAAACTGAGAAATTCTACATGGAACTGGAGGAGTTCTATAAAAAAGATTTCACCTTCTACAAGATCATAGTCAGTGATTTTAATGCCAAGATAGGACTGAGAAGATTGGCTCAAGAACTCCACATCGGGACCCATGGCCTAGAATGGAACAAACAGGGTGAGAGACTATCTGAGTTCATCATGTCCACCAAGACCATTCATGGGAACTCACAGTTTCAGAAGGCTAAATAAAAAATTGGACATGGGAATCCCCTGGTGAACAGTTCCACAATGAAATTGACCACATCATCTTCAATCAACTGTTTTGCCTGACCAATGTTGCTGTCGTCCCAAAATTCCAAACAGGATTGGACCACCATCACCTTCGTGCAAAATTCTACTTCACACAATGGGGAGAAAAGGCTGCAAGGTTTAAGAAGAGAACTCCCAGAATGACCACCAATTGGGAACTCTTTGGCACTGCTGTGCCAACTTGGGAAGATACCATCATTGACGACATCGATGAAGGATACAACCGACTGGTTCAGCACCTCCACGATTGTATGAAGAATGCCAAGAGAGAAAAAAACCATAAAAAGGACACGTGTCTTCAAAAACTCTCAAGCTCATTTGTCAATGTGGCAAGGCACGAACCTCAGGCGACCAAATGCTGGCATCCAAGCTTGCAAAAGCAGTGCAACAGAGCGATAAAGGAAGACCTCAAAGAGAGAAGAGCAGAAATACTGGCTGATGCAGCAGAAGCCACCGGGAAAAGCATTCACAACACCACCTGTCCTTTTGCCAACTATAAGACCAAGATGACTGCCCTCCAACATCCTGATGGATCTATCACATCTTCCAGAAAGGCAACAGAGAAGATTATCCATGACCTCTACTCAGATCTCTTTGATAGCCACGTCCACCTGCCCACATACCAAATTCCGCAGGATGGATATGTTGTTCCCAATGTTATCCCTTCTGAAATCCAACATGCCATTTAGTCGGTAAAGAAGGGAACAGCACCAGGCCCAGACAAAGTCAGACCTGAACACCTGAAGAATCTGCCTTCAGTACTTATCAATACACTGGCTCGGCTCTTCACACGCTACCTGTCCGAATGCAAGGTGCCCTCTCATTTGAAAACCAGCAAGACAGTTCTACTGTTTAAGAAGGGAGACATCCACGACATTGGCAACTATCGCCCCATCTGCCTGTTGTCTGTCATCTACAAACACTTCACTTGAGTCATCCTGAATAGAATTGACAGAACATTAGATGAAGGGCCACCATGCAAGCAAGCTGGCTTCCAGAAAGGATTCAGCACAATTGACCATATTGACAAGGTAACCAAGCTCATTAAAGTGTGTAGGGAGTTCAGGATGCCACTCTGTCTCACATTCATTGATTTAAAGAAAGCCGTTGATTCTGTGGAGACTGAAGCAGTCATTGAAGCCCCTAGTCAAACAGGGCATTCAATCCCAATACATCAAGATCCATCATGACCGGTATTATGGATTCACCACCAGGATCTCAACATTCTACAAAGAAGTGATCATCAATGTCATAAGAGGGGTTCGGCAGGGAGATACCATTTCACCAAAACTCTTCAGTGCCACCCTTGAGAACATCACGTGACAATTAGAATGAGATGGAATGGGAGTGAAGATAGACAGTCGGCAACTAAACCACTTCTGCTTTGCTGATGACATTGTTCTAATATCACCAAACATCAACCAAGCAGCACAAATGCTGGCTGACTTCGACCAAGAATGTGGAAAGATAGGTCTACAGCTGAATCTCAGCAAAACCATGTTCATGAAAAATGAACTAGTTCCAGAGGCCCCATTCACTCTCAATGGAACATACATCTCTGAATATGTATGTATACACACATATAAAAACACCCCTAATATAGATTGGGTATCAGAGCAGATATTTAGAGAGAAACTTGCAAATCTAATGTTGTGAATCTTTTTTAATGTTGAAGGGGATGTATGGGGAAGGCATGAAAGTGAACTCATGATACAAATAAGGTGAGGGTGGGTTAGGGGAGACCATCCTATACCTGCCAGAGAGTCTGACTATTACGTGAAGAACATAATTATCTGGATTTCAATGTTAAGTCAGAGCACATAATCTCTGGCTTCTCTAAATTAAGCACTTCAATTAAAGTAGTTTTAAGGAAGAAACCTCTAGAGGTTAGCAATTTTGCCATATTGGCCACTGCTCTGCCGGCAAAACCAAAGCCATCCATGGCCCAAATAGTTACATTTAAAAGGTTACTAGAAGTTACTTTATTTTAACTATACCAACATCTATCTATCAGTATATTTTATTTTTCTTTATGTCACTCCCTATAGTAGAATTTCAAGCTAAGTCCAATGTGCTGCTATGAATGGTATTTGGACAAGGATATTTGAACAAATGCATTGGTTGCCTACACCATTATTCCCTTACTCGAGCAAAACCACATTATTTTTCTTAAATATAGATATTGAAATTCCATACAATATTTGTTTTTTGAAAAAGGTCTGATGCTAAAATTAGTTTTAAAACATCTGTGCTAGTAGATGGTGAGTGGAAATGGATTAATCAGATACAGTAAACACGATTGATTTTAGTGCTTAAATTTTAAGGGGATTATTAAAATAATTTTTGAATTGCCAAGACAGCTGAGTCACACTGTGGAGACAGTCATATAAGTTGCCAAAAATAAGAACTGGCTGATGCTGGAGCAGACAGTTGGTATTCCTTGATTTAGCTCTTAAACTTTCTTTTTTTTTTTTTTTGTTTAGTTTTCTGGCTCTACTCCTGATTGGTAGTTACTTAGCTAAACACCTTATTTCTCTCAATTTGAAATGTAGCTCTTTCCCCTAGCACCTTGATTCCATTGTGGATAGCCTAACAAATCTTCAAAAAATTATTTGAATATATTTAAAATAAATCTTTTTACTCAATGGATATTTATTGTAACAAAAACTGTAAGAAAAAGATATAAACGATATCTGTACATCTGCATCTATGTCTGTATCTATCTTTATAATACTATACCCAAATATATAGCTACACCTCTATTTCTTACTATATCTCAATACCTAGGTTGATCTCTATATTCATATCTAGATTTCAATATATATTTAGGGCACATTTTTGTAGATGTCTGTATCATTATCTATGTCTATATTGTCATATGTCATCTCAAGTGCATCTTCCAACTCCCATGTTTCCTTCTCTAGGAGCCACCACTAAGAGGCCAGTATGCTTCTTCCTCTGTAGAGACTTTTCCTACATGTAGACAAGTGGATATTCACATGTAGTTCATTTTTCCCTTTTGACAAATGTACATCTTGTTCTTTCTTTTTGTCACCTGGTGTATTCTCTGAAGGCTGATCTATATAGAGAGATAATGATCTTCATTCTTTGTTATAGCAAAATTTTTTGTATTATATATAAATACCATCTTTTTAGTCAGGCCTAATCTTTAGCATGTCATCTATGTTGTGCTATTACAGACAATGCTGCATGAATATATGTGCATATTTATGCAAACACATCCTTAGAATAAATTTTTAGAGTGAAATTGCTTCTTCTGCATAAAATTTCCATAGATATTGCCAAAATGTTTCTGTATTCCCAGAAAAAAACTGGGTGCCTACTCACCATACCCTTACCAGCACAACACATTTGCAAACATTTTAATATTTGCTAATAGAAATACATTTATTTTATTATCATTTTAATTTATCTTATCACCAATTAAGCTTGAGTTTGGAAATATTTACAGATGCTTAAGATCCATTAATATTCACATTTCTCTGTATAGTTTGCATAAATAAAAATATCCCATATAAATAATTTGCTCATTTTAACTTGCGTTGCTGTTATTTATGATTACTGGCTTATAGAAGATGTTAACTGTCAAGAAAATCAATGCATCTCCTGTTATTCAAATTGTACTTTTTATGTTGCTTCTTACTTTTGTAACATTCTATGTAAGTTTTTAAATTACATAATCAAAATCATAATATTTTCTTTTACTTCAGTTTTTCCCCATAATAAAAAAGGACTTTCCCTTTCAACATAAAACAAATTTTCTCAATTTTTTTACCATTTCAGTTTTTAATTTTCTCATTTGAATCACCATTGTATCTGGAAATTGTTTTTGTATTTATGAAGAAAACCATTTCTACTTGGTTAACCACTAGTTCCAATTAATTATCTAATTTTCAATATGTGACATTAAAACTTCAAATATCAATTTTGTAATATAAAATTACCAATTTCCTTAGACCATGTGGTGTCAGGGATAGAACTGAGGCACCCTGTGAAGCTTGTACACTAGTACTTTGAACTGAATCCTAGAGATACCTTTCAAAACTTATGCCATGAATTAAGACTCCAAATGCCAATACAAAGAACATACTGCTTAAGAGAATTTTCAGACACAGAACTTGAATAAGTTGACTATAATAGTTCTGCTATTAAAATTAACTTGTTTGGGTTAAAGCAATAGTACAGTATGGGCATTTGCCTTGCATGGGGCCAATTCAGGTTCAATATCTGCATCCCATATGGTCCCCTTTGCATCACTGGGTATAACCCAAAAATCCAACAAAGATTAAATTAGTTTGTTTGGCCAGAAAGTCCAGAAGACAAAATGTTTGCCTGACACAAAGCTGACCTAGGTTTAGTCCGTTGTATCACATATGACCACCCTAGCCTTGACAGGTTTGACCCTAAAACTAACAAAATAAAGGCAACTTCTAATATAGATGATAGATGTTCATTATTTTCTCAAAGAATTGCAAAATTTGATTGTTTAATGTCAGGTAGCCACTGGGGTCCCCCAACAGTATCAGGACAGACGTTCTCTTCTACCTCCGAGGCAGCCAGGGGAATGGATGAAAGCTCATGAGTGGGCACAGTTCCAAAAAGATATTCCATAGAACAAAAGCTCTGCCACCGCAATGCAGTATAATGAAAGAACTCTAGCTCTGGTCAGAACTTAGACCATACACGAGCCCACATCTCCCACCAAAGTGGAACCCACTAGATCTCACCAAAGAGAGAGCCTTACCAAAAAAGGGGTGAGTAATTCAAGTCAGTCCCTGTATATACACCAAAGTAATCCTAACTTCGCCAGCTGACGATGGGATCCCAAAGGAGGGCAGATGGGTTTTGGGTGTTGGCCCATCGCCTCTGAGGGGGTCCCGGAAGCAGCCAGATGAAACTCGCCCATCACACTAGCCACCATCTTCGCTGTCCGGACGGCTGAGAAACTGACCCACGAACAGATCAACTGAGCAAGACCAGTTCGAGGCCCAGGTAGGCGGCTCCCAGAAGCGGGAATCACTGGGAATTCGCCAGATGGAGTCAGGGTTAAGCCACTCCCCCTCCTCCATTTTGCCGAGCCTGGTGGACCCGCCCAGGAACTGCCGGGAACCAGTATGCAGAGCCGCAAGCGGCTGGGGAGACTGGAGCCAGGCTCGCGCCGAGCCCAGCTGACGATGGGATCCCAAGGAGGGCAGATGGGTTTTGGGTGTTGGCCCATCGCCTCTGAGGGGTCCCGGAAGCAGCCAGATGAAACTCGCCCATCACACTAGCCACCATCTTCGCTGTCCGGACGCTGAGAAACTGACCCACGAACAGATCAACTGAGCAAGACCAGTTCGAGCCCAGATCGCGCGGCCGCTATGCCGCATGGTCCACTAAAATAGTGAAACAGTAATGTCATTTAATGCACTGTATTCCACGAAGAGCAGGAAAGTTTGTCGGGAAGGAGATATGGAGACGAAGGAAGTGACATACAGAATCTGCCGGGTGGTTGGGGTGCGGGGAGGGGGAGGGAGGTGGGGACATTGGTGATGGTAGATGGGTTTGGGTGGAGGGATGGGTGTTGATATTTGGGGGGAAAATAATAAAATTAAAAAAAAAAAAAAAAAAAAACAAAGTAATCCTAACTTCAAGGAGGGTCTTGTCCTTGTACAACCTTTCTGGAAAACAATATGGACATTCCTCCAAAGACTAGAAATTGAGCTCCCTTTTTGACCCAGCCATACTACTCCTGGGAATATACCCTGGGAAGCCAAAACACACAGCAGAAAGAGGGAGAGATAGAGAGAAAGAGAGAAAGGAGATACAGAACCTGCCATGGAGGCAGGCTGGGGAGGGGCGAGGAAGGTGAGGACTTTGGTGATGGGAGATGGGCACGGGTGGAGGGGATAGGTGTTGGAACACTGTAGAATCAAAACTCAAACATGAGCATCTTGTAATTGTATATCTAAAGGTGGTGTAATAAAATAATTAAAAAAATGTTTAAAAAGCAGAGTCTTGTCAACAAACAACCCTAGACAGCTTCTAGATAGTAGAAGAGCATAGAAGGGTGGTGCCAACCCTATTATAAACAAATGGTTAAACAAAGTAAAACAAATGGTTATGCCAAGGAATAATTCCTTCTTTCAATTATCTCTTATGTAAAACATTGGAGATGGAGGCTGGTATAAAGTAATACATCTTAATCTCATGGGCTTCATGTAATCTAGATGGTACCCACAAAGTCCTTCTTATTTATTATCTGCATGAGGGTGATTCTATGTTGTTTTCTGTATACTGGAAGGGTCACACTCTACTGCTTGAGAGCAAACTAGTATGATCCTTCCTATAATCTGAAACGATAGTCTCAACGTAGCCAGGGTGGTAGTCTCCTGGTAAATTCTAACTGTTCCACACTGGTTCCAGTGGGTATAGAGAGCTGTACCCAATCTAGATAAATAAGTCAGAAGTTATTCAGAGTGAAGGTGACTTCTGTAACTGCCACACTCTCCATCAGTGTTTACATAGAAGAGAGATCTTATTAGTATGAACCCTTGATTAAGAACGTGTAGATAGATTAAGCTGTAGTGGTTAAAACATCAAAGTTCTCCCAAGCTAGCTAGGCGTGTCATCCAACAATTTTAAGAAAACCCAGAAAACAAATTGATTTCATGTGGAGTGTATTAAATGACCAATTTGGATTTATGGTCATCTAGAATACCCTATACGGCAGAGCCTGGCAAGCTACACGTGTCATATTTGATATACCAAAAATCAGGAACAATTATAGACCTCATTCACATGACCCAGAGGAATGGTTTGAGGCCTTTTGTGTTCCTGGAGCAAGCAGTTGCCCTTTGGGCTACACTAGCACTTGACAGGACATATGGAGATGTTACTGGTGCCAGCTTGAGCAAATCGGTAAACAATGGGAAGACAAGTGATACAAGTGTACCAATTTCCTTGGCTTCTATTTCTGAGTGTTGGTTTTACTCCTTAATTTGTTTTTTTTTTAATTTTTTATTATACCACAGTGAAACATACAATTACAAAGGTGATCATAGTTGGTTCTTGGTAATACAGTATACCAGCACCCATCCCCCCACCAGTGCCCCATTTCCCCACCAATGTACCCCACCCCCCCCGCCCACCCTCATGCTGCCTTAATACCAGGTACCCCAGTTTCCTTCTCTTCTGTCTCTTCTGTCTCTGATCTCTCTGCCTCTTATTTTACACATTGTGGCTAGCCCTGCAGGTATTTAGAGTTTATCACTTAAGTCTCTGTGTATATTCAATGGTGTTACCCTTAATTTGAAACTGTCCATTTTATATTGAAACTGTCCATTTTATATTAATTTACTACTTTCAATGAAAATTTGTAGTTTATCTTTAAAAAAAAAAGAAATTTCTGGCGTGATGTGATGGTTTTTTAAATGTTAAAACACAAAATCAAGCATTAGTAAAAGTTAGTAAAAATCACTTCAAAATAAATCATTACGTTGTGTAAATGAACTATAGTTTCTTTATCCAGTCTTCTGTTCTTGGGCACTCAGGTTGTTTCCAGATTTTGGCTGTTGTGAATTGTGCTGTGAAGAAAATAGAAGTGCAGATGGTGTTCCTGCTGTATGTTAATGGGTATTCAGGATATATTCCCAGGATTGGTATTCCTGGGTCAAATGTGAGATTCCTCCCAAATCTAGTTTTGGGAGGAGTATACTATGCCACTGTCATGAAAAATGAAGTCATGAAATTTGTCTACTAATGGATGGACATGAATCTTATCATGCTCAGTGAAATAAGTAAGAAGGCAAACGACAGATATAGAATGACTACATTTATCTGTGGGTATAAATATATACCAGTGTTCTACTAATTTTTTGGAAATGGTAATGCCAGACAAAAACTGAGCATTGAATGTTGGCAAAGGGATTTCCATGATAACTGTTGAATGTATGTATGGCAAGCCACAATGTGTAAGTCATGGAAGAGAGAGAGGGAGAGAGAGTGTGTGTGTGAGAGAGAGAAGAAGAAAAAAAAGAGGAATAGTGCCTGCTATACAGGCAGGCTGGGCGAGGGGAGGTAATCTGGGGACATTGGTGATGGGAAATGTGCACCTGGTAGAGGACAGGGGTGCTGCAACATTGTTACTTTGTAACATTGTTACTTTGTAAATGAACTCAAATGGAACCACTGTCAAATGATACAAAAGAATGCTAAGAGACTAGTTTCCCAAAGTTTTGTAACACTATCTGAGATAAGGAGCTCTGTTCACTTTGTGATGTTTTTTCTTAATGAAACTAGCTCTCTGTGGAACCATGCAAATGGCTGGCATCCCTATGAAAATTTGTATTACTTCAGGGAGAAACTTTTGAGTCAAATAGAAGTCAAAGTCTGTCTTGCCTTTAACCAAACAAGCCTAGAAACAACAGCTTTTGAAGTTTTTTTCCTAGCTAATATTTGTATCTTTGGCAAAACTTGTTCTTTGGCAGTAAAAGTAGTTTCATTGCCCGATACCACTTAGCTATAGTATCTGCTTCAGATCTGTGCACAGTTATCTTGTATTACTCTGCCTGGTCCGTTTAAGGATGGATTAACCTCAGGTGATCTCTGCAGCATATCCTTCAAAGAGAACAGGTCTCTTGAAAGCAGTAGTCTCCAGGTCACTTCTTGAGTTACTTATTCTCTAGAGATGAGCTTATAGGTCTTATATCCTCTCCCAGGAGCTGTTGACACATGAAGAGTTTTGCTTTGCCCTGATTCTTACAGGACAGCTGCACAAACTTTTGTGAGCTACATCATATAACCGGTTCATCAGCAACAGATGATTCCAATCCCAACCTGGAACAATCATCTCTCCCTCAGACTGTTGTCTTGATGGACAAGAAACAATTATTTTTTTTACCTTTCATACAATATTTTATTTTTCATATGACTAAGACTAAAATCTGCTCACTATAAATTTCTAAGAATTGCTGGGTAGCGTTCAAGGGAGTAAAGGATTGGCTTTTTTCACTCCAAGTGAAATGGCTCAGCTCATGGGAAACTACTGGTGTTTTCTGAAATAATCTGATAATTAGTGACTATAGGATACTCTACTATACTATAGTATCCCACCCCTTGCAAGCAGAGCTTGGCAAGCTACCCATGTTGTATTTGATATGCCAAAAACCAGTAACAATTATAGACCTCATTCCCATGACCTGAATGAATGGTTTGAGGGGCTTCATGTTCATAGAACTAGCAATTGCCCTTGGACTACACTAGCATTTGACAGGACTTATGGAGATATTACTGGTGCCCACTGGAGCAAATCGATGAATAATGGGGGAGACAAGTGGTACAAGTGATAAAAGTGAATTAATGATTAGAGAAATTTGAGAAAAAATAATACTGATATATATGGAGTATTCATTTTATGCGTTAATATTATTTTACCTAAATACTACATTGATATTTTAATAATGGTAAATATATATGGGGATTCATTTTATACATTAATATTTTAGCTAACCACTTTATTGATACTTTTAATATCACCCCAAAATTGAGTTTTCTTGTTCCCAATGCTCTAAGTTGACACTGTACTCCAGTTTTATAGTCTTACTAGTTTTGATTGCGTTTAGTGAAGGAAGACAAAGTACAACAAGTTTTTGTTACTTACAGTAGTTATGCACTTCAAAGTAAGTGTCAAGTACTTGATCACTTGACATCCCATTATTCATGGATTTGCTTGAGCAGGCGCTAGTGACATTTCCATTTGACCCTATCACATGCCAGTTTAGCCCAATGGCATCTGGTTGCTTCAGGAATACAAAGAGCCTCAAAATGGTTCGTTCAGGGTCTTGACGAAGAAATCTGACTATCTTGTAGGTGGGTGGCCACGTGATCTTTTGACATCCTGTGGGAGCCAATTGGTAATGGCTCTAGTCAAGCGGTGGTCTCCAAATCACATTATATGCCCAGCCCATCTGATGTTTGATGCCTTGGCAAATGAGACAGCGTCCCTGACTCTGGATCATTGACAGAGGTCTGAACTCTGGATTCCTTCTCTCCATTTGAGTGAGGCGTGATATTCCAAGCACAGCACTTTCATTTCCTCTTTGGGAGACCTGAATTGCCTCTCATCCTGCTTTCTTAGGGCCCAAGTCTCTGGGTGTATGTTAATGCAGGGAGAATGGTGGACTCGAAGAGATGTGCCTGGAGCCAGATGTTCTTTTGCTTTTAGCTATTTCTTAGATGCTCTTGAAGGCATTCCATGCCACTCTCTTCCTCCTGCACAGCTCAGGTTTTAGGTCATTCATCATATTGAGTTCTCGACCTAGGTACACAGAACTGCTGCATTCAGAGATGTTTGTTCCATTGAGAGTGAATGGGGCATCTGGAACTAGTTTATTTTTCATGAATATTGTTTTGTTGGAAGAGAGACCCAAGCAGGACCCAGAGCTCCATCAGTAACCCCAGAAGAGATCCAGACCCATCCACTACAGACCCACAGCTGACCCGTTCAGTCCCATGTGGAAGCAACCCATGGAGTTGACCTCCATGTAAGGGGCTCTGCCAGCCCCTAGCCGAGTCCGACACTGCTCCAAGGGTCCGGTAACATGTGCGAGGAGGGGGCCATGCTGGCCAGACTTGGAGCAGGGATTTGGGCTCCTCCCCTTTCCTCAACCTCCATGCCAGCTACCCTGGAAGAGACCCCCACACCAGACCCACAGGTCCGTCAGTGCACAGCCACACAAGAGTCTTAGTAGTACTAGATTTTAGGTTAGGTCCTTCCCAGGATCTTTTACATTCATACACTGTATACCGTTCTAGGCAGGTTCGAGCTGATACCCATCATCCCAGGAAGCCTAGCAAGAAGCCAGAGCATTCCACACATCATGAGGTCAATCATTCTCAACATCCAGTCTCCATAGTTCCCCAGAGCTCCACCCAAGAGAAAGCCTGATCTTTCCCCTTTACGTTTCATCAATAAATGCTTGAGTCAACAGCCTTCTACTGAGAGTATACTACCTACACAGCAGAGCCTGTAGGTGGCTAAATAAAATACGGCAAGCTACCCATGTTTTATTTGATATGCCAAAAACCAGTAGCAATTATGGCCTCATTCCCATGACCTGAAGGAATGATTTGAATCTCCTCCTGTACCTGGAGTAAGCAGATGCCCGGGGCTACACTTGCTTGCCACAGGATGTATGGAGATGTAACTTACTGGTGCACGCTAGAGTAAATCCATGAACAACAGGAAGACAAGTGATACAAGTAATTTTTTTTTGTTGAGATTCAATTGTAGACCTATATTTCCACATTCTCAGTCAAAGTCAGCCAGCATTTGTGCCTCTTGGCTAAAGTTTGGTGTTATTAGATTGCTGTCATCAGCGAAGTGGAGTGTTGTAGTTGCTGACCTTCTATCTTCACTCCCATTCCTTCCCATTCTAATTGTCGCATGTTCTCGAGGGTGGCCCTGAAGTGTTTTGGTGAAATGTATCATCCTGCCAAACCCTCTTTTGACATAAATGATCACTTCCTTGTAGAATGGCGAAATCCTGGTGGTGAATCTGTAATAGAGCTCACAAAGGATTTTGATGTATTGGGTTTGAATGCCGTGTTTGGCTAGGGCTTCTATGACCGCTTCGGTCTCAACAGAATCAAAGGCTTTCTTTAAATCAATGAACGTGAGACAGAGCTGCATCTTGAACTCCATACAAAGCTCAATGAGCTTGTTATCTGTGTGGATATGGTTGATTGTGCTGAATCCTTTTCGGAAGCCAGCTTGCTCGCATGGTTTCCATCTAATTTTCTGCCAATCCTCTTCAAGATGACTTGAGTGAACAGCTTTCAGACGAACAACAGGCAGATGGGGCAATGGTTGCCAATGTCGTGAATGTCTCCCTTCTTAACGAGTAGAACTGTCCTGCTGGTTTTCCATTGGGAGGACACCTTGCCTTCAGACAGATAGCATGTGAAGGGGCAAGCCGGGTGTATTGATGAGTACTGATGGCAGATTCTTCAGGCGTTCGGATCTGACTTTTTCTAGGCCAGGTGCTGTTCGTTTCTTTACCGACAATATGGCATGTAAGATTTCAGAAGGGAGAACATTGGGAACGACATATCCATCCTGCAGAATTTGGTATGTGGGCAGGGGGACATGGCTATCAAAGAGATATGAGTAGAAGTCATGGATAATCTTCTCCATTGCCATTCTGGCAGATGTGATAGATCAGGACGTTGTAGGGCAGTCATGTTGGTCTTATAGTTGGCAAAAGACAGGAAGGTGTTGCTAATGCTTTTCCTGGAGGCTTCTGCTACATTGGCCAGTATTTCTGCTATTCTCTCTTTGAGGTCTTCCTTTATCCCTTCTCTGCACTGCTTGCGAGCTTGGACATTAGCATTTGGTCACCTGAGGCTTAGGCCTTGCCATGTTGGCGAATGATCTCGAGAGTTTTTGAAGACAGTCGTCCTTTTGTTTCTTTCTCTCTCAGCATTTTTTGCATAATCATGGAGGTGCTGAACCAGTCAGTTGTATTCTTCATTGATGTCGTCAATGATGGCATCTTCCCATGTTGTTGCAATGGTGCCAGAGCTCCCAGTTTTTGGTCATTCTGGGAGCTCTCTTCTTAAAATTTGCAGCCTTTTCTCCCCTTTGCATTAAGTGGAATTTTGCCTGAAGGAGACGGTGGTCTGATCTTGTTTGGAATTTTTGGAATGGACAGCGACATCGGTTTGGCAAAACCATCAATTGAATGTGATGCGGTCAATTTCATTGTGACCCATCCACCAGGACATTCCCATATCAATGTTTCGATTCAGCCTCTGGATCTGTGAGTTCCCATGAATTGTCTTGGTGGACTTGATGTACTCAGATAGTCTCTCACCCTGTTCATTCGCCATTCTAGGTCATGACAGTCCTGATGTGGAGTTCTTCGGCTGATATTCTTGGTCCTATCTTGGCATTAAAATCACCAACTATGTTCTGTAGAAGGTGTGATCTTTATAGAACTCCTCCCGTTCCATGTAGAATTTTTTAATTTCTTCTTCCTTGTATGTGGATATTGGTGCGTAGACAATGAAGATAGAAATTGCTGGGAGTGGGCCATCTCTTCAAGTGTAATTGGAATAAAGTGACAATATGACATTTTATTGAATATTAAAACATTGATCCTAAGTGATAGATTGGATAGATAGTCACAAAGAAACAAGGATATCTTAATTCATTTATAAAATTTTCAATCTTAAAGCAACTCATTGAAGCATATTCTTTTTTAACTGTTCAGAAGAGAAAAATGAGGTCCAAAAGTGCTCAGTGAATCATCTGAGACACCCCATGATCACATGCCAGATCTGTGAGTCAAACCCAATTCAAGTGGTCTAGAACAAGATTGTTTTACTATAAATTCTGTTCTTTACCATCTTCATGGGCTGGAATGGCATCATTAGTTTCAGAAGCCAAAGCAAATACACACTTTGCTTTGTCCATCCTTAGTTGTTTAAGTATGTTATGACAAATTTTGCCACTTTATGTCTGTTTGTAAATGACTATCAAAATGTCACTAGAATGAATTTCTAAGTTGCAAATAAATTTCATAAAGAATAGGTAAATTCATGAAACAACATGTCCTGAGTCTAAGAAACAGGCTTGTCTTCATAGTTAAGGAGGTAAAGAACTTAGTTCTATTAGAAGCAACACCAAATTGCATTTAATATATCTAGATAATGAGCTGCTAAAAATTTGTACCAGAAAATTAACCATTGATTTATGGAATTGATAGTTAGAATTTAGAATGCAATCTAGAGACTCTAAAGATAGTACAGTCAGTAGGTTGCTTGCAACACTGCCAACCTGTGTTTGATTCCAGTACCATTTATGGTTCCTTTAGCCCTGCTAGCAGTGGTCTCTGAGCACAGAGTCAGGAGAATGCCTGAAGAACTACTCCTGTTTTTGACCCCAAAAGAAAGAAGGAAGGAAGGAAGGAAGGAAGGAAGGAAGGAAGGAAGGAAGGAAGGAAGGAAGGAAGGAAGGAAGGAAGGAAGGAAGGAAGGAAGGAAAGGAAGGAAGGAAGGGAAGGAAGGAAGGAAGGAAGGAAGGAAGGGAAGGAAGGAAGGAAGAACAAATGAAAGAAAGAAAGAAAGGAAGGAAGGAAGGAAGGAAGGAAGGAAGGAAGGAAGGAAGGAAGGAAAGGAAGGAAGGAAGAAGAAAGAAAAATCTGGAATCAAAGTGGAGCATTCCTAAGTAATGAGAGGAATTCTTAAATTATGACTCGAAGGAGCTAATGAGTTTGCTCCAGAACCTCCATTGCTGTGGAACCACGTCACCTACCTGTCCTTTCTGTTTTAGTCTCTGAAGTTTTTTTTTTGTTTGTTTTTTGGGTCATACCCGTCGATACTCAGGGGTTACTCCTGGCAGTGCTCAGGGGAACCATATGGGATGCCAGGAATCAAAGCCAGGTTGGCCAAGTGCAAGGCAGACACTCTACCTTCTGTGCTATTGTCCCAGCCCCAGTCTCTGAAGTATTTCATAAGGATGCTGAAATGCATATCATAAAGATCAGAAAATATGCAGTAAAATTTTGCTCACCTTACAACAAATAAATAAATATGGCCACAAAATAATATTAAAATTTAAAGGAGCAAAAATAAGGAATATATAGTATGTATAATAATATGTGTAATATATTATATATGAATAACATATGATGCATTATATATCCTTTATTATTATATATAATATATAGTAATATGTTATTATAAATTATATATAAATAGTAATATATATGATAAAACATACTTTTTAAAAAAGAGAGATTTTAAGCAAGCTATAACTTTGAAACCTTCAAAATAGTATTTTTTGTTCAATGATAAGAGTTTATGTCAGTTCATTTATTAATGAGTTCAGATGAATATTTCTAGTTCCTAGAATGCAACAGAGTCTGATAAATGAATTTGCTTTTCAAGAGAAATAATCTCACATGAGGTATAAGGGATATAGCTAAAGAACTTCTGTGGTTTGTTTAAAAAAAGTTTAATGGTTTAAACTCTGTGCTAGTTATAATGGGCAAGTCTTTTTTTTAAATTTTTTTTATTTTTACAATTACAAAGATATACAATTAAAAGTTCATATTTGGGTTTTGGTCATACAGTGTTCCAGCACCCATCCCGCCACCAGTGCCCATCTCCCACCACCAACGTCCCGGTTCCCTCCCCCTCCCCCAGCCCTCCTCCATGGCAGGTTTTTATTTCTTTCCCTTTCTCTCTCTTTCTCTTTTCCTTCCCCTCCAGACTATGGATTACAGAACATACATTAAAGGGTTGTCATGTGTATCTTTTTGCCTCTATTTAATGCTCAGTTCTAGGTTGGCATTAGTACCCTCGACAATTGTTAGCACACTGTTCCATTTTCTGTCTTACCTAGCCTCTGACTCCCACACGTTTGTGATAATTTCCACCTTTGACAAGACCTCCTGATATATGTTTCACTTGACCTTGGATATTGGTATCATAATATGTACATATATATTTATGTTATGCAGATAAATGCAGTCATTCTGTATCTGTCTCTCTCCCTTCTGGCTAATTTCGCTCAACATAATCTTCTCCATGTCCATCCATTTATAGGCAAATTTTATAACTTCATTTTTCCTAACAGCTGCATAGTATTCCATTGTGTAGATGTACCAAAGCTTTTTTTATCCAGTCATCAATTTTCGGGCACTCTGGTTGCTTCCAGATTCTGGCTATTGTGAATAATGCTGCTATGAACATAAAAGTAGGGATGGTGTTTCTGCTGCGTATTTTTGATTTCCCAGAGTAGATTCCCAGGAGTGGTATGGCTGGGTCAAATAGAAGTTCAATTTCTAGTCTTTGGAGGAATGTCCATATTGTTTTCCAGAAAGGCTGTACCAGCCGGCATTCCCACCAACAATGGATGAGTGTCCCCTTTTCCCCACATCCACGCCAACACTTGTTGTTCTTGCTCTTTTGAATATGTGCCAGTCTCGTGCGCATGGGTGGTTCAGTGGTATAATTCTCGCCTGCCACATGGGAGGTCCGGGCAAGTCTTACCAAGCAGTAATATGAGTGTATTTGACTAACTTTCTGAGGTTCTATTGGAGGACAGGTTTAGCTAACCTGGGAGCTTTGTTGTTTTGCCCACTCCCAGATTAATCTTATTTAAGTCAAGGTTTATTCTAATGATACCTCTCCTATGTAAACACTGCTAGAGGTGTGGCAGTTACAGAAGTCACCTTGATTGAATAACTTCTGACTTGTACATCTACTAAGACTTCTATGTTTTCTAGATTGGGCACAGCTCCTCTTTATACCCACTACACCCAGCGTGGGACAGTTAGAATTTACCAGGGAGACTACCACCCTGGCTACGTTGAGACTATAGGAAGACTATAGGAAGGATCATACTAGTTTGCTTTTAAGCAGGCGAGTGTGACCCTTTCAGTACATGAGAATAAGATACTCAGAATCACCCTGGTGCAGATAATAATAAGAAGGACCTTGTGGGTACCATCTAGATTACATGAAGCTCATGAAGTTAAGATGTATTACTTTTACCAGCTCTCTCTCTCCAGTGTTTTACATAAGAGATAATCTTGGTAGAAAGGATTAGACCTTGCCATAACCTTTGTTTATACCTGCAATAGGGTGTGGCACTACACTCTGTTTAGAGTTCTTTATTGACATGACCCTCCCGATTGGATTGGATTACTTTGGTGTATATAAGGGGCTGACTTGAGGCCCCTTCACTTTGGCCTTTTGGGCCTTTTAGCTTTCGGCTTTTGGCTCTTCAGCCTTGCGGCTTTTGGCTTTTGGCTTTTTGCTCTTTGGTCTTTTACTCCTTCTGGGTAGGACTCAGCTTGGGTGAGATCCTCTCTCTTTGGTGGGAGACTTAGGCTCTTTTGTATGGTCTAAGTTCGGACCAGAGGTAAAGTTTGTTCATTATATTGGAGTGCTGTGGAAGAGCTTTTGTACTATTAAAAAGCTATTTTTGGAACTGCACCTGACTTGTGAGTTTTCATTTGTTTTCCCAGTGTCTTCGGAGGTAGAAGAAAACTTCTGTCCTGACACTGTCGGGGACCCCGGCAGCTGTTTCCCCACTAGGTTCCATTATTGTGATTCAGTGACTCGAGTCTTATATCAGGAATATAGTTCATTAGAGCAGGTTTTTAATGCAAGTAGAAATAATAATTAATCATAATCGACTATCTTGGTGAAGATTTAGTGGCTATGAAGGTGATATACATTAGGCAATACTATGACAAACTCAGGAAATATCTTATTGTCTTAATTTATAGCAATCCCTAGATTATAGTAAATTCTGTCAGTATTAATTTATAGGATCCCAGACCATTGGAAATTATTTTCCATATGATACCTAAAAAGAAGTCTTGCATTTTAAGGTTTTAAAATTGTGATGAATGTAATATGATTGTAAATTTGCCATATATTTATATATATTTTATCATTATTTGATATGCCAAAAACTGGTAACAATTATGGACCTCAATTCCATGACCTGAAGAATGGTTTGAGACTCTTCCTGTCCCTGAGCAAGCAGATGCCCTTGGGCTACACTTGCTTGTGACAGGATGTATAGAGATGTTACTGGTGCCAGCTCGAGCAAATTGATGAACAATGGGTAGACAGTGACAGTGATATAGATATAAGCAAAAGACTTTGAAATACAAGACCAGATCTTTGCAATATGATTCCAGGGTTAGGATGGGCTTTTATTTTGCGGGAGGGTGGGGGGGAGGGTAGCAAAAAAGTTGAATTTTTAGATGGATTTGAACACAGTCAGCTATGACATGACTCATTGCTGAAAAAATCAAATATACTAATAAAGGTAAATTCAAGATTCTTTCAAGATTTTCTCTTTCTCAGCATCATTCCAGTCTGCTTTATGACCCTCTAAAATGCAAGATATATCTCAAACAAATGAAAAAGTTTCTTCTCTGATCACAGAAGGCACTCTGCAAAATGAATTGATTTCTGTTTGATGACTAAGTGTACTTAAATTAAAATTAGCATGTTGCCTTCCAGCAGGAAATGTGGCTCAAATAGGGCAAACCAAGTAAGGTGAAATAGAGTCAAGAACTCGGAATGTTACCCTATCTTCTAAGGAAGCAATACAATCTTCTAAGGAATCTTCTAACCCAATACAATCTTCTAAGGAAGCAATATAATATTTAATTAGTAAATTACAAAGACTAAGGGGGCTTTCAATGTAGCATCTTTATCATTCATGCAATTATTAACAGTGAACGACTTTACATTAATAGATATTCTCTGTTGCCCAAATTGAAGGGATTGCAACTAAGACATATTTTAAAAAAAAGTTAGATTAATTTGATAGCAAAACATAGCTATCAATGCAATAAAGTAAATTTTAAAATATTTATAAACTATAAAATAGCTAGATTTTTTTAAAAATAAAAATGGATTTTTAGAGGCTAGAATGATAGTATGAAAGGTAAGGTGTTTGCCTTGCACATAGCTGACCTGAGTTTGATTGCCAGCACCATAGATGATCCCTTGTGCACTGCCAGGAATGATTCCTGAGCACAGAGCCAGGAGTATGCTCTAAGCACATCCCACCAATTTTTTAAAGGTAAAACTAAAAAATATTATTTGTGGTCAGAGATAATAAAGAGGTTATAGTCATTACCTGTTATACAGCGGACCCTAATTTGATGCTCAGCAATGCATAGACCCTCAGAAGTACCAGGTACAGCCCTGGAGGTCCTCCAGTGGCACCAGATGGTGGCCCAGGTAGTTCTCTGTACCATAGAGTCAGAGACAAACCACGTTCTTAGGCCCTTGTGTTAAACTGCTATGCCAAATGGTCACACCTTCTGAGAATGCCAAGGAGCCTGCCTTCCACTATTAGATGTGATATATGATTAATTTCTCACTCCCCCCCATACCCTCTTTCTCTCTTTTTGCTTTTTCTGGGAAACTCACTTCATTCAGGCAATGCAGAATTCATTTATGAATATAATACTTTGGTTTCCCAGAAAGATATATAAATTTAGATAAATCTGAAAACTTGGTGAATTCTTTGGTAAATGCTAAGAAAAATTATCTGGAAATTGTAAATGTGCAAAAGAAAAGAACATTGAATGTTCTTTCAGCACAATGAGAGGACTATAGTGTTAAAATCCATCTTGACTACAGTTTTTACAACTCTGCTTAAGTCCAAGATTAGCTATATTTCCAGGAAAGCTTGTTATAAATAAATTTGTCTTGTGGAAAGCAAAACCTCAAATTTTACCTTTTATTACTTTTTAGATATTTGAATCCTCTTGTATCAATTTGTCTTTTTCTAATATTCCTTTATTAATCAATTTATGAATATTATAATCCTCAGAATCTCATTCTAGTTACAGTATCTTACAGATCACTTCATTATCTTCAAGTGTTCTTAATATATAAATGAACATATACATGTATATATCCTTCATACATATGTGTTCTTTATATATATAATATATATATACTATATACATGTATAATCATTATGTTCTTACATTTTGAATCTTAATGAGATACCTATAGCTGTTTATTGACTTGATTGATCTCTCTTCAGGAACATGACATTAGTTTGAAAGCATTACCAAAAGTGACCAGACTCTTGAAGAATGATGCTTGCTAACCAATTTTACAGATGATTAATGGATGACTCAGTTACCGATATATTATTGACAATAGGAGACAAATTATACTTGTGACCTAAAGACATGTATTGGCTAATGGGATTCTTAGTTTTGTGCTGCAGGAGTCTCATCTGTGGAATGATATTTCTGGTCAGCCCTTCTAGTTAATTTTTAATTGAACATAGTCAGCAGGAAATGCCAATTCTTATCTCTCAATAAGGAAAAAGTTGAGAGCATTTAGTTCAATTTTCTCCAAATTTTGGTTTGAAATCTCACCACTATTACCACTTCTATGATAAGCGTGTTCCTCTATATTGGCTTCTCTCATCAAAATCCTATAAAATTATTTTTTATCTTTTCTCTTCCAGTGGACAGTGAGAGGTTGTCTCTGGGATCTGCACAATATCTTCCCATTTCCATATCTATATTATCTTAGATATTTATGTAAATATTTGTTCCATTGAAATATTCCTTTGATCTATTTCTCCTCCTTAATTTACCATTCACAGACCATTCACAGACATGTCCGTTCTTTGTGTGCCATCTGCCATATTAATACTCTATAGACTTTATTATTTACCTTTTTTCTATCTTATATTGCATAATGTCTTCCACCATCCCAAAATATTAACAATATTTCCTTCTTCAAATTACAGATTCATTTAACTATAATGTTCTGAAAGCATTTCAAATTCTTTCCGTTTCATTATATTCTGTTTAAAATATCCTTTCTCTATTGTACTCAGCCATAAAAGGGCTAACTATTGTTCCATTTCAAACTGTCAAATCTTCACTTTCAAAAACTGTCATGATGTATGGAGCAATATATTTGGAGGGATAATATTAATATCTTTTATACCTCTGTGAGCCAACAGGTTCCCTGACCATCAAACCACTATAGAATTTAACAAAATATACCAAGTCTTCAGCAAAAGACCACACCAATCTTGTTTCTTACCCTTTTCCAAACACAGTATCTTCTCAAATCATAGGTATTTCAGTTTATTTTTTTTTTCTACTAGCCATATTGCACTCACATTTTTAAAGGCAGCACCTTCCTATCCAAACTAAATTTTTTTTTCTGCCATGGCAACAACTTCCCACCCCCTGCATCCCCTAGTTATTTAGCAGCCTGAACCTCAGGTTTCTGTTTACTCAATCATCCTTCTGACCCAAATCAGAATTCACTATTTTTGATTCCTTTTGGTCGTATGCACTTTTTGGTACCTAATCAACACCTCTGAGACCTCCTGAGAGATGAACAGCAGTATCAGCTCTAAATTGTCAGTATGTTAAAAATGAGTGTTTCCACTAACAAAGCAACTGGAAGCAAAGATAAACATATGGGACTATATGAAACTAAAAAGCTTCTGCACCTAAAAAAGAAACAGTGACCAAGAAACAAAGAAAGTCCACAGAATGGGAAAGAATATTCACACAATACTTATTTGATAAGGGGTTGATATCCAGGATATATCAGGCACTGGTAGAACTTTACAAGAAGAAAACAGTCAACCCTATCAAGAAATGGGGAGAAGAAATGAACAGAAACTTTGACAAGGAAAAAATTGAATAGCCAAAAAGTCATATGAAAAATTGCTCATCATCACTAATCATCAGAGAAAAGAAAATCAAAACAACAATGAGATATGATCTCATACCACAGAGATTGGGCTCATATCCAAAAGAGCAAGAACAAGTGCTGGCATGGATGTGGGGAAAAGGGGACTCTCATCCATTGTTGGTGGGAATGTCTGTTGCAGGACACCTAAAAGCCTAAGAGCCTCTGCATCTGCCCTAGATTGCCTCCTGCAGTTCACTTTGTAGATGGGGGGGTAGTTTGAATATGGTAGTTTATCTGACCATGTATTCTGTACTGGCTGGTATAAATATTCTCTCATGCTACCACAATCATTGTGGGGCTAGCTAGATCTTACCAGCATATTTGCCTGGCCACATTGGATCTCTTAAGTAATTAGACCAGAGAGAAATGCTGTTTGCCTCTAAGCAAGCAAGCATGGCTCCCTGATAACTCAAAGGCAACTAAAATATAAAACTACCATGAAGTAGACAAGACTCTTGTGAAGGCTTGGAGAAATATTTAACTGGCATTAGTATAGTCTTTGGTACAGAGACATGCCATCTCAGAAACCCCCTTCTCTACCCTATAAAGGCATTTCCAGGCAGATCTTGGCTCAAAACATTAGCATATAAAAGGGCCTAGGTGAGGTGCAGGAGAAATTACCTGAGGGCATTTGACCCTCCCTGCTTCCCATATAATAGTGGGAGGTCTGAGTTGCAGGGGTATAAAAATAGCCTGCTTCCTCTCTGGCTCTCTCTCTTTTTTGGACTCTCTTTTTGGACTAGCACTCTTCTTGGGCGTCTTGTCTTTGTCTCCTTTTTACAGGACCTTAACATGTGGTGGCCATCATCTTGGCCTACACGTGGCTGGGGTTTTAGCCGGGAATCCTAAGCACAGGGTTTTTCCTATTGCTGATTGTATGCCTAAACCTATGATAAGTAAAGCATTTTTAAACCTGCGCCGGATTCCTGAGTTTAATTCCATTCCCTGCCCGGCCGAAGGTAGAAGGGAACTTGCTTCCCGGCACTGTCGGGGACCCCGGTGGCATTCCCGACAAATGTCAACTGGTGCAGCCTTTTTGGAAAACAATATAGACATTCCTACAAAGACTAGACATCGAGCTCCCATTTGACCCAGTCATACCATTCTTGGGAATAGACCCTGGGAAGCCAAAACACACAGTGAAAACACCATCTCCACTTTTATGTTCTTATCAACACTATTGACAATAACCAGAATCTGGAAAAACCAGACCTACTAAGAACTGACTGGATAAAGAAACTTTGGTACATCTACACAATGGAATACTATGCAGTTGTTAGGAAAATGAAGTTATAAAATTTACCTATAAATAGATGGACATGGAAAGGATCATGTTAAGTGAAATTAGCCAGAAGGAAAAAACAGATGACAGATGACAGATGAATAAATGACTGCATTTATTTGTATGACATATATATATATTTATACATATATTTGTATGACATATATATATCTATACATATATATATTTATACATATGACATATATATTTACATATATATATATATACTATATTTATCTATTTATTTTATATATTTATACATATATTTATACATATATATTATGATACCAATATCCAAGGTCAGGCTAAATATGGATCAGGAGGTCTTGTCAAAGGTGAAAATTTACACAAACATGTGGGAGTCAGAGGTTAGGTAAGATAGAGAAGGGAACCGAGTGCTAATAATTATCAAAAGTGCTAATACCAATCTACAACTGAGCATTAAATACAGGCAAAAAGATACACATGATAACCTCTAAATGTATTTATTGAAATCCACAATGTGTAAGAGAAGGAAGAGAGAAAGAGAGATAGAGAAAGAGATAATAAACCTGCCATAGAGGCAGGCTAGGGGAGGGGGAGGAAATCAGGATCATTGGTGGTGGGAAATAGGCACTGGAAAGAGGGATGAGTGCTGGAACACTGTAAGATATAACCCAAATATGAATATCTTTGCACTTGTATATTTCACAGTGGTATAATAAAACATAAAAATGAGTTTCGTTAAATCACTTGGTTCTATAAAATGGAAGCAGAGAGATTGTATTGGGATTAAGTTTTAGAGATAATATAGGGATTAAGTCTTTGCATGTGATTCAATCCTTAGTTTAGGATCTGGTCTCCTGAGCACCAACCAGGTATGATCCCTGAGCATGGAGCCAGGAATAAGCCCTGGGAACCTCAATGTGTGTCCCCACACATAACATTAATTCAGTACTTCAAGGTAAATCCAATATTCCTGACAATTATGGTAGAACTATAGCTAGAGACCCCTACAACAATCAGTTTGAAGAATCAGCCCAAAGAGAGCATACTTTAAAATTATTTTCTTATTCTCTTTTCTCTTTTGGTTACACCTCCTGGTTATGCTCAGAATTATTCCTGGCTTTGCACTCAGGGATTGCTCCTGGCAGTTTCAGGGTACCATAAGGATGCAGGGGCTCAATCCCAGGTGATTGTGCGCAAGGCAAGCTCCCTACCCACTGTGCTTAACTTTAGTGCTCTGGCCCTTTAGTCCCTTCTTGACACTCTTTGGTTGTAGAATAAGTTTTCTTCTTTATATTATACATACTTTTCAGCTAGTCTTTTACCATGGCAACTATAATTATATGTGTATACATTTACACTTTCTTACTGTGCAGATTTCCTTAAAGCCTAAGCCATATGTGAATTAGTTTTATATCCTGCCTCTAACATTGTGATGTCTGTCAATTAAAAGGTAAACAATGGAAACAAGGGAAACTTGAATTGCATTGATGAAATTACTGCCTGCTTTAGTGTCATCAGGCTGAATATATATCCTGTCGTATCAATAATTTTCAGTATGTTCCACTCCCCTAGCCATTTTGCACATCAGAGCCGTGCTTCCATTTGGTTTATTTATGTTTCATTCTGAGTCTATACTTGGTAGTCTCACTCCTAGAGAGAAACTTTGCCATTTGTTTTGCAGTATATCTATGTATGCATTGATTTTTAATTTATCCTTAAGACTGTCAGGCTGCTGTGATTGTTGATAGCTCAACTTTATAAATTAGAATTCCTCAAGTCAAGAGTTCTGTTATAATAATTCATCAACATCTACCAATTCAGTAATTTTTAATTTTTTTCTGATTTAGGGTCACAGATGATTATTTTTACATGTTTTGAACAATGTTCCCAAACTATTTCTGATTCCTTCCTAAGGCATGGAACCCCCTACCCTACCAGCTTACCCATGATCTTTTTTCTGTTTATACAATTTTATTTATACAATTTTATACAATTTTAACCAGATTTATGCAATTTTATATTATACATATTTATAGAATTTATATATATTTATACAATTCATACAATTTATAAATCATATAAATCATACAATTTATATATTAAATATAAAATATTAATTGTATAAATTATACAATTAATTTATACAATTAATTATATAAATTATAAAATTTATAATTGTATACATTATAAATTATAAGTGTATAAATGTGTAAATTATAAGTTGTTGTATGATTTATACCTTTAATTGTATAAATTATACAATTAAAAGGTATACAATTATCCATATTTATACAATTTCCCTCTCTTCAGAACTCCACCCAGCCGACCAGCCCATCACAGCGGATCATCGACACCCACCCTGCCTCAGTTTTTTCCCTCAATCCGGCCCGGTATGCTGGTCCAGAGACTCTTACACATGGGGCAGAGCGGTTCCTTGCTCTCCCTGTGCCCAGCCGTTCATGAGGCGGTTGGGAGGCTGGTGGGGTTCTAGCCTCAGCCCACCACCCCGGCAGAACCTCACAACAAGCCAGACGACCCCACCCACTCCCACGGGCTCCGCCATTTTCCACATCCGGACTTCCCTCTCTTCAGAACTCCACCCAGCCGACCGCCCAGCGGCGGGTTCATCAATAAATGCTTTATTTGGAGGTGTTTAAAGAATATGCCTCCCGCGGCAAGCCTAGCAAGCTGCTCATGTTGTATTTGACATGCCAAATGCCAGTAACAATTATATTGGGTCATTCCCATGACCTAATATAATGGTTTGAGGCTCTTTTATGTTCCTGTAGCAAACCCGTGCCCTTTGCTCTACTGGCATGAGACAGGACATATGGAGATTTTACTGGTGCCAGCTCTAGCAAATAGATGATTAACGGGAAGATCGTGATCGTGATCGGATACAATTTATACAATTTTAACCATATTTATACAATTTTAACCTGCAGCTTTCTTGTAATAAGTCGTGAACCCATAGAAGATGATAATGTACCCAAATTTAGAAACATTTTATATTGTTAATAAAGTTTATATTTATAAACTTTATAGTTTATAAAGTTTATATTTTCTTAGAGTATTTTTATCCACAGAGGATAGATAAGAGATTAGATTGTGAATAGAGGCATTTCCTTGTGATCAGCATTATTAGCAACTGTAGAACTTTGTAATTTTTCAAGGGATACATTAATATAAAAATATTGTGTAAATAAAAGGTGACATTGAATGAGTTTTTAAACCATTTCTAGAAAGTACTTAAACATAACTTTTTAGAAAGTACTGAAAAATATGTATTTATACTTTTTCAGGTTACTTGAGATCCCATTAGTTTATAGAGATCATCACAATGGTGTCTTGTAGTTAACTTTTAAGGTATTTTGTCTCTCTGGAAAATAATAAAAAATTAAAAATAAGAAAATATTAATTTTGAAGATGAACAGTCACTTATTTCCCCATGGCAACAGTCAAATTTATCTCTGAAATATTTTAAATAAATGGATTATAGCATTTTATCTCTTACTGTATAAAAAAAAAGCATTGTATTTTTATTTTATGTTCACTGTACATGTTGCGATTCTTTTAGCAAAGCAAACACAAGTTACTGACATCCATTGCCTATTTACTTCTTATATGTTGAGAAAATTGATAATTCTATGGCCAGAAACAGAGACACTATGTTAGACACTGACAATACGCAGTTAACTGTTATTTTTCTCTGCTTTTTAATAGCAATATATTAATCACAAAAGCAGAATTTATTTTGAGGAGCAGTAATATATATATATATATATATATATATATATATATAAATTCTTGTCATGCTAATATATGAATGTTCTTTATAGTTTATGTAGTCAGTAATTTAACTTCCTTCTCTCTCCTTTCCCTCCTCCCTCCCCTCCTATCCTTTCCCTTCCTCTGCCGGTCACCCTTCCACTCCATTCCCTTCCCCTTCTCTCCCTTCTTCTCTTTTCCCTTCCTCTCTCTTCCATTCCCTTTTCTCACTTCCCTTTCCTTCCTTTCCCTCTCCACTTTTATTCCTACTGATAGAATATATTTATGCTTCCATTTCTGTCCTGTGTTGAGTCTTTCGAATCACCGATTCATGAAGATATAAGGTACAGACTGTTTTTTTCTAGTGTATTAATTTCCACCCATAACTAAGGGTGGAAGGGAGAAAAGAGGAATTGATCCTAGGAAGATATATATCACAGTATCTGGTTGGAAGTGACTACTCATCATACCTTAATATGTCTTGTTTATATTTGTCTTTATACAAAATTTCAATGTCATTCCTTCATTATACTTGGTTTTTATATTTTTTGAAGTTATGTTATTTATCAATTTTGCTTTTATGATCAGGTTGTTCCTATCCAATCAGATATACTCTGAGTTCCAAAGCATCCTACATTACTTTGCTTCATTTTCACG